>JAQMCX010000017.1:8687764-8755042 GCA_029814765.1 Acanthurus leucopareius | reverse complement strand
ATACTTTAAAACTGTTAATATATATATATATATATATATATATATATATATATATATATATATATATATAATAATCAATAATTTTTCAATTGGTTGGGTGAAAATCTTAATACTTTGACAAGGGTATAGACTTTAGGAAGGAAAGAACAGCTTAGACAAGTTGGACAACTTCAGTAAAGTGAAAATACAATTATACTGTTAATTAGATTGAGCACAGTATAAAATTATTGCTGTGGAAAAATTTGTTTCATCAACAGTATATTTTTTCCTCTTTTTTTTTTGCTTAAAATCAACTCTACATGTTAAAAATGCCAACCTACTGCATATTCTTTGTCATATATGACAATTATAAGTCCATAGGCCCTAAAAAATCCAAACTATTCAAAGAAAAAAAATTACATTGTGCCACAAAATCAAGCTAGAGTTTTATAATTTAGACATGTAATTCTGTATCTAAATGTAATGTAACCTGCGCCAACTTCTGTTTTAAATTTTTTTTAAAGCAGGAAAAGCAATTTTTTGAGATCTTTGTGTTTTCTCAATAGTTAAGACTTTGTATGATTGCATTGTCCTCAGAAATTATTAAAAGAAGGAGAAACAGATGTCATTTTTAATAGGATGCATAATGATAAGTTATTGTATCAATTGGTGGTTGTATGAGATTATTAACTTTAATGAGAAAACTTTATTTTAACAGCATTATGGCTCATACATACAGGTTACATTTTATTTCAAGCAACACATTCAGTTGTTTGATAACAGCATTTTTGTGAGTGAATTGTTTTAACAATGATATTTATTAATAAAAATAAGACAACAGCAAGATAATTTGGCAGCAAGGCTAACTTAAAATGTCATGTTATAAGCCAGTTACTGTCATCTAATAAAACAGAGGTAACTGCTGCTGTACCACCTGACTGAGGTATCTCAATTCATCCACGGGAGTTTACCTTCAAAAATTTGTCTTGATTGTGCAAATATGAACTGATGACAAATGTTAAAAAATACATATAGCTGAAATAGGCAGTCTTCTCCTTTGTAAGTCCTATTAAGGCATTAGTATTGTATTAAAACAGTTTTACAACCACTCAAATGTTCTTCTACTATGCAGTAAAAAGGGAAGAGAAAGAGAGTGTGTGACATATAGAGAAAAAAATACTGTATGAGAATGTGGAAGTATCTTTCAAAATGACATCTATGTCAGTATTAAATATATTTGAAGACATAATTGCATTGCCAGTAAGTATCAGGTTGGAAAATAGATTTACCTGATGTAACAGGACGTCACTACACCCACGTCTTCAAGTATAGATAAAATGACAGATTACTTTGTTGATTGAACACAATTAGATAACTTCTTTGCATAGTTTTGATATAATTTTCAGAGCCTATTGTCATAAGTTGATTCATACTTTGCTAAAATAATCACGAACCATAAAAACAACCCAAAAGTTCTCTTCTCCACCACTGACCATCATTTTACCCCTGATTTTATTAGACCTCAAATAACCCCTACAAACACTCTCTGTGAGGAGTTTGCAGCCCACTTCGTGGGAAAGATTAGTGCTATCAGACATGACATTTTATCCAGTCAAACCACTGCTTTTAACATGTCTGGGTGCCTGTATTTACCTGAGGAAACACTGGACAATTTTGTTCTGGTTAATGCTGAGATGCTTGATGAAGTTTTCTCCTCAGTGAAGCCCACCACGTCTTTTAGATCCAATTCCAACTTCATTTTTTAAGTCGTTTTATGGAACTTTTAGAGACGAGCTTTTAAACATGATGAATTGCTCATTTCAGACCGAGGTCTTTCCCACTGCCTTTATAGCGGCAGTGGTGAGGCCCCTGTTGAAGAAGAGCAATTTAGATTTGAATGATTTTAATAATTACAGACCAGTGTCTAACTTTTAAGCAAAGGTTGGGGGTGGGTGGATGGGTTTGAGGGTATGTTTTTAATTGTCTATGTAAAGCACTTTGAGTTACATTTCATGTATGAAAAGCACTTTATAAATAAAGTTTGATTGATTGATTGACTGAAGTTTAGTCTTGTGACCACATGCACAAACAGGAAGCATATCCCTGTGAGGCATCATTACTGCTTTGAATAACTTAAGTAAGTGGACAACAATACATGAGTTTTTTGAAGTGACCTGTTATTGCTGCTCACTGTAGCAGCTAGGTAGTTATGTTAGCTGACTGGAGCATGGGCAACTTGGACTGCTGTATGGAAGAGGTCCATGTCTGGAGCTGAGGGGGACCCAGTCAAATGCTGTATTATGTTGCAGAGACATTAACTGAAGTTAGCACCTTGAACAGCTAACCCTGGTCATCCTGTTTCAGTCTTATTTGCCCTCTTTACTCTTGGTAAAACACACTTCATTCAAACTTGACAGAAAAAAAATGTGATAAAACTTGCCAAAACCATTTTGATTTGTCTCCCTGGTGTTTAAAAAAATCCGTAAAAAGACAAAATAAATCCTTCTTTACTAAGATTGATTTGTAAATCTCTGCAAGTGATGCCTGACCATCTTCCCCCACTGCACATCTTTCCTGCCCCTGCTTGCCATGTCTTCTTAGTCACCAAATTCAGAGTCCTGGTTGTAAGCTGCCTTGAATCCCGTTGGTAATGTATTCTCTGTTGTCAAACTAGCCTCAGTCAGTCTCTGGGGCTGTGTTCAGTTCCTGTCTGCCTGTATTTGTTAGGAGGCTGCTGGCTGCAGTATAAACACAATACTCCAGGGAACAAAAAGGTAAGATTATGTGATAACAGACTGGAAAATATCAGTCTGGTTCCATGCTCTTTGGTGGGTTTTTTTTTTTTTTGGTTCTAAATAGATAACTTCAGTAAACTTATTCAAAAATGCACCTTTTAATTTTTTCTATTATCTGTTACTGCTGGCAGTAAATGTTTCCCCCTGCTTACAGTGTTGCTCATGTGAAATAAGGTTGTCTTAACAACTGTTATCTCTCTATTTATTCTAACAAGGTAGGTTCCTCTCCGTCTTTGTGTCTGTCAAACCTGCTTATCTTGATGATAAATTTGCAACACAGTTTTCTTTGTTGCAGTTGTTGGCTATCTGTTTACATTTCCAAAGCTTATTTGTGCAGTTGTTCCCAGCATCCTTCTTTTAGTCGAAATAAATGCTATTCACCAAGTCAGATAAGGAAAATATTCAGGCTATGGTGATATTTTAAGACAGGATAGGCCTTGGTGCTAGCTGCCTTTGTGATGGCCTGCCTCCCTCTCCCAGTCAGCTTGTTTCATATCAGACCTGATCCATATTAGACAAATGGTTGTGATTGGACGTGAGCAAGGACAGTTATAAGTCTGAACAGGAGGGGGAACCAGATGTATATGCCAGAGCAAATAAAACATGAAGCAGCTCGTTCCTCTGGTTCCCAGGCAAACATAGTGGTATAAAGACCTAATATGAGGCTGGACGTTTAACAGAGTGTGAAACATTTGTTAAAGTTGTAAACAGGCAGCTTTTTTGTCTTCAAACCCTTTAGAAAATGTTCCAAAATGACAAAAATCTCAGTGGAAGTGCCTTTTAAAAAATTTTAAAATCAGAATGGCATATGGGTGCGTTCTGTTCCACATCCATTGCTGGTTACAATACTTGTTATGCAAATCTTCTTGTAAAACAACCACAAGCTGTCATAAGCCCTTTATAGGCCTTTCTCTCTTTTTTTGTCCAGCTGCATTAGGCTCCATTTTCATCAGCGCTGAAGCTTGTGTTTTGGGATTTTTTTTTCACTTTTTAAGCTTGTTATTTCATTTTAAATAGTCCACTTTATTTTGCTTTCAGTTCATTTTCCACTTCTCCACATTTGCCGTCTGTTAAGCTGCTGTCATTGTTGTCATATTTGTTTACCGGTCATGCCATATATAGCTCGAGTCAGTAGGGTTTTCTTTCTTGTTTTCTTTCTGTTGTTGTTGTTTTGGTCCTGCTCCAAACCGGCATTGACCTTTGTAAAGGGATAATCCACTAAATCGCTCAGCCGGCCATAAAGAGCTTTTTATTTACCGCATACTGTCTCCTGGCATTTTAAACCCGCTTTCTCTGTCTCCAACTCTCCCATGATCCTCCCACTCAGTCTCTCTCTCCCTCTTTCTCTCCTCGACTGTGATCTTCACTGTTTTATCTCACTCACTTGAACTCTTTGTTCTCCATTGCCACCTCTCTCCCATTATTTTCTTGCATTCCATTTTTTCTCCAAATATCATATTTCCAAATTTCAGCTTCATTGTTCTAACCAATTTTTTTCTTTCCTCCTGCATCTTGTCTATTTTGATTTCTCTTTCTTCCCTTCACTTTCTCAATTTTTTCTTAAACCTTGTTTGGTATGTGTGTGTGCTTGTGTGCTTGTGTGTATGTGCTTTTGTTGTATTCAATTATCAATCCTCATCATGAGGGAGTTGGCATATGCAGTAAAATTATCACATATTTCATAAATTACATATATAGAAACATTTGACACAGACAGGCTACTGCATGCACACATACATACACACATCCAGACAAAAACATAAATATCATGTGAGATGTGCCAAGAAGCATACACACACAGACATGTGAAGAGTGCGTCACAACAAGTCAGACAAGGGCAGATATAAAAACACCCACCCACACAGTCTGAGACATGGGCACACACTCACAGAGTGCCACAAGCAGTTAGATGAAGGTGGACAGAGAGGTGAGTGTGCACGCACACCTAAACACACACTGAAAAACACAAGGTTAATGCAGCCGGAAGGACTCACAGTGCATCACAGGATAGAATGAGAACATGGACAAGAGTATTTACAGATGTTATAAATTAGACACAGATATGTGAGACTTATAGATCATAGGATCAGATGAACCAAAATAAATTGTTTCAAATTCAAAAATAAATTGTAAATAAATTTTGGGGCTGTACCCAATGTGATTTTTTTTTTTTTTTTTTTACATTCAAAGCTTCTAAGGTTGTTGAGAAAAACTTAAAAAGTATGTCATCTGACACCACAATCCCCCCAAAATTAAGTGTTAAGTTTCAGTCTGTGTTATTTGCATGAATTTGACCACTGAATCATAACAAGTTTGACATCATGGCAAATCTTTTTAATCTCAAAAGTTCAAAATATAAACTCTTACCTCTCCCTCTTTCAGTCAAGGCTTCTAGATGAGGCAGAAAAGTGAGAGTCCAGATGCAGCTGTTATGCTGCTACACTAACCTGAGCTTGTGATTAATTTTAACTCTAAGCATAGCAAGCTCATAACTGAATGCCCTTCCTTATGTGTGTCGCTTTAGATGTGAATGGGTTTTCTTCTTCGCTAAAAGCACTCAGTATTTCTCTCTGGAAGGGTATATGTACACATAGCCCACCAGCTCAGCCAGGTCATTGTTTTTATTCCTCATGAGCAAAAGTTTCTAAAGATGAGCTCTGTTAGCTTCACTTAGAGGCTGCATGTGTCTTTTAAGTCAGCCAGCCTGCCCTTAAATGTTGTTATTAGGAATTATATGGTAAATGTTTTGTGTGTGTGGTGGCGGGTAAACAAAACTCTGCTTGACAGTCTCTTTTGTCTCCTTTGTTGTCTTGTAGTGCAGCGTCCTGCGTTTTCACACATCTTCTCCAACTCAAACCCCAGGAGTTTTTCTTTCTTCCTCTTCTTCTCTTCTACAGAGGAAAGTGGTGGCTTCAATGAGTTTGAGTCTTTGAAAAGATCACATAGGTTAGTTTTAGGGACTAAAACCATTTGGCTAGGCTTAGGAAATGGTCATGGTTAAAGACACATATGTTATCATGGTATAAAGAGGGACAAAGTCACTGAGGGGACAAGGACAGGATGGACTGTCGAACACAGGACTTTCCTTCAGTCGTAACAGAGGGGGAACAAAGTCATTGTTTTGCAAGTTGCAAGTAAGTCTCAAGTCTTTGATGTCACGTCCCGAGTCAAGTCCCAAATCAAGTCCTAAACCTCAATAACAAGTCATTAGTACTCTTTTAATTTAATAAATTTACAAAAATCATGCATGTATGCAAGCTGCCGATGCTATGCAGGAGGTCTGGAATTACCCTTAGGGGATATTTTATGATTCCCTTAACTTTTCTTTTAACTCTGAATCAAAAAATTAACTTCAACATTGTAGTTTCCAGACTCCATTAGTGAGCATGCAAAGTTACTTAGCTAATGCTTAGCTATCATTAAGCTAATGATAGCTAGGCATCAGCTCACAGCTAATATTGGCCTGAACATACTGTTCTTTTTGCAATTTCAACAACAAAAGTTGGATGAAGTTTGAAATGGTTGCATCCCCTGTCTTTCAAGTCGAAATGCTGAAGTCCAAGTTAAGTCACGAGTCATCGCTATTGAAGTCCCATGTCTTCTGTAATACTGTCAAGTAAGTCTAAAGTCATCAGAATTATGACTCAGTGATGTTGATGGACTTGCAAGTTAGGATGGTTAAAATTGTTAGCTTTACAAAATGAGAAAAAGAGATGTAAGTAAAACATTTCAGTAAAACGTATAAATGTCTACAGGATGGCAGTGTGTGCAATAAAGGTTATGAGCAGCCTGTTTTCCATAGGTGGTCTTAACCTTTATGTTAGAACTCTGTGTGAGGTCCCTTTATCTTTGTATTTCACCAGTAAGTCAGCATGGATATAATCAATCCATAACATTTGTACTACTTATTGATTAATTTCATTAACAAATTTTAGTAGTCACTTAATCTACAGAAAAAAAATCACAATTATTCATGAGAGAGCGGGGTGAGGCCTTCAAAGTGTTTTTGTTTGTTTGTTCATTAATGTTCCTTTTTTTATTTTAAAGAATGATTTTCATCAACCTTCAGAAAGTGTGCATCAGATTCTGTTTTCTGTTTTCCCTATCAACAAGGTTGTGCTGTTTTCCACATCTTAAAGCTGCAGTGCATCAGGATTTGTTCAAACTACTGACGTAGTTGGACATCTGCAATATTTTTATAACATCTTTTATAATTTTAGTTTTCTCTGCATGATTGTTAACGCTGGTGGAAAGTCAGATTTTACAGCTGCAAACACTTATTGTAATTGCTATGAAATGAATGACACCGGTGGGACGAGTTGCATCATAGCATTTGCCAGAGGGCGTGCTGCTGGTGCAAACAAAATTCGTTTTCTTTGCTTTGCTCAGAGAACATAAGTGTCAAATGCTCACACACCCCTGTAAACGTAGGCATTGCTAACACAGCGTCATGAACACGGAGAACTCATCTCTGTAACACTGATTGGACATCCACACAAAATATGGTAAGTTTTCCATTTAACTTCACCTTCCCTCTCCAGTTTTTATTTGGTGTTTAAACTCTGAGCATAAACTAGAAGAGCAGAAGTGGAAATGATGAAATGCTGGTTGGGATAATGAATATTTCATGTGTACAGGGTCTCTAAGGTGCAACCATTTAGTCACATTTTGCAACCGTTTTTGGAGGCTGAAAAGCTACAAATTAGAACTTTAACTAAGAGTATTTAATCACCATCCTGTATCGTATGAAAAACCAGGACCAGAGTTACTGCTGGGTACATTCAGCCCCGTATTAAATTAAAGAAATAAAAAAAAAACTCCTGACATTTTGTAATTATAGTTGAATCCACACTCTTGATCTGGGGTGTTGTCACTGTGCAATGTTTACAAGCCCCAAAGAGAGCAAAAGGGAGTAAGAGAGCTGTCTCATCATCACATACTTGTCGTAACTGAAAAAAAAATCAATTCACTTCAGTTAGGTGAAACAATGCTTACATTTATTTTCCCTGACAAATATACAAATAAAAAAAATAAATATAGCATTGAAATAGAGATATACTTTTTTTTACATGGGAAATTTACAGTGCAGACTTAGAGGTGCACATTCATCACACTTTGGACCTCTTACTGTGTTTCAGTGGTCACTAGTTAGTCATGAATTTTTCTTATCCTGACAGTCGTATCACTATAAGACACCTGTCATGACACCTTTCATCAATTTTAATCTTGGAAACAAAACAGAAACCTTCTCATTCAACACCCTTGCAGGCTAGATTGGTTGGTTATGGCATCAGTAAGATCTATATTTAAGGAACAAGTTAGTGAATCATTGTCTGTTTGTCATAGTTATTGCATTGATCTGTGAAAGCTTTAGTGTAGTTTCAATACGAATGGGTGGAACTCACCAGAGACACTTTGTTGTGTCTGTATTTCTTGGTCAATTGTCTTGCATCAGCAATGATCATGTTTAAGATGGCTTATCTGTAATATGCATTTGATTATATGTTCCTAAATAAATCACACACACATACACACACACACACACACACATGCACTTTTTTTCCAAACTATTCTGTCCCTGCCGTTCATTCAGATCAGAGTGCTCCTGAAACCACTTGTGTGTATAGGGATGTAAAATCTGTAGTTTTTTTGATTGTACGAACATCTGGATTCTGTTTTAATGAGCCTCCTCCCATCCAAATATTCTAAAGATCAACTGAAACAGAGCTGGAAGTATAACTCTTAGCTGACTGATTTTTTTTTTTTCCTTTTGTACTCATTTGATTTGTCTGTATCTAAAAGTATAGTCTAGGTCGAGATCGCCTCAGGGTCTAATAATTCACTGTGCTTGCTTTTCAAAATGAAATTCATAGCAAAGTGCCTGAATAGCAGATACATGAATCATTGGGATTCAAAGACAGTTTAGATTAAAGATAGCACCTATTGAATGCAGGTACTTTAAGCTTAAGCTTATTGCACTGCAAAATATTATAAAGATAAAGATTTTATGAAGAGGAAAAGATGACAGGGACCTAGATTAGACTATCTATCTATCTGTCTGTCTGTCTGTCTGTCTGTCTGTCTGTCTTCTTTCTGTCTACCTGTCTAATTTGTATCTTTGTCCATCACCACTTGCTTACATTCTTACCCTGAAACATTGTGTTTTCAGCCCTGCCCTGTAGAATTATAGGGTTTAAAAAGCAACATAAAGTTTGAGCTATTGGGAAAAATTTGAATCAATCTTCATTTTCTTTTCTTGGGGATGGTGATATGTTCGTGACTTAAGGAAGAAGAAGATGAGTTTCATAACTCTTGTTAAATGCATGTGCAGCGCCACTTTTTGAGTGATTGTGCAGATAGTTGAAGTTAATAACATTTCTGGTATTTCCATTTTGGGACTTGAAAGTTGTGAGTCAGCACTATCTGAAAAATGCCAATAAATTAAACCAGAAATACCACAGGACTTATTAACTTTAAACCACTGCAAAATTACTGAGCTGAACTGCTCGTTTCAGTACATACGTTTGAGTCATATATACACACAGAATTACATGTGTGTCTATATGAATGTATGTGTCAGTATATTAATGTCTGCGTGTCTGTGTGTTTTTGTTCTAGTTCAAGTCCTAGTCTTGGAATAATAAGCAGACTGTTTTCAGATGCCTGAACTCTCTTGTCAGATCCTTAGTGTTTTACACACACAGACACAGAGTGACCCTCAATCCACACAAGCTGCCTAAAAAGGTTTTTGATTCCATACTGGCCTGCCATACATGTCTGTCTCCAATGCATCAACTCTCTGTCTCCCTATCTGTAATACACTCACACACACACAAACACACATATACACCTACGTACATACAGCTTTTTTACTCGTGGGGTTTCTCACAGTTAGAAAGGGTAAGAGAGGGAAGAATGAAGAATGTGGAGAGAGAGGTCGATAGTAAATCTGCACTAAGCAGGATAAATATGAAAATAAATCTTTTTCCTCTCTGTACAGACATTCCGTCCACTCTGAATTGGCATTTTTCACCTCTAACATAGAAGCATTTTAAAAGCACTCTCTGGAGGAGGAGAAATGTGAAAATCTTTGTCTCTGTTGGAAAACGACATAAGTGATCTGAGACATTTGACATGAACTAAATTTATATTTATATGTATACATATATACTTACTTGTAACATGGTTGATCCACAGTGCTGTACAGCACACAGATGACAAAATAGTAAAATACAATAGAAGAAAAAGGAAGAAAGATGAAATAATAACGAAACAACAACAACAACAACACCACCAACAACAACAACAATAATAAAAATTGGTTAAATTTTGTGTTTGATATGTTTTCAAGAAATAATTCGACCTTACACAGCAAACCCAACACACTATGGTTTCCCACAGAGCCTTGAAATATATTTTTGAATCCAATTTGTTTTGTCCTTAAAACAAACTTGACTAATCTCAGAGTTTTTTCCACAACTTCCTTGAATCCCTGACTGCTGGTGGTCGCTGCCATGTAGGACATTTTTGATTCTTAGACCTCATTATTATTTTTATAAAAGTTATATCCAACAGAACCCATGGTCTTGTCTACCAAAAGATGTGAAATATTGTACATTTTATTTTCATTTATTTTCATTTTTTTATTTGGTCAAAATCAGTCAGTTGACTGATTAAACTACTTAATTGAGAACAGTAGAGTCAATAGTTAAGCTACAAAACACAGAAAGAAAAGAGAACAGGCAGGAGATCTAACTTCTTCAGACTCAGCAGAACAATTTGGCTGTGTGTCACTCTTAACCACAGCTTGGTGCTTTTGGAAAATTTAGTTCGATGACCAAAGGAAGCCAAAAAAAAGACATTCATTTGCTTTATTATAATTTTCATGTAGATGAAGACCTCCATGAAATCACCATGAAAAAGAGATTGTGAATGCATATCTTTTGCACTTGTAAACAGCATTTTAAGATTTGACAGGCTTAGTGTGGATGCATACAAGACGTAAGAAGAGGAGAGAGAGAGAGGGCACATTCAGAAGGACAGAGTGAGAATCATGAAGGTTGAGCGTGGAGGAAGAGGATTAACTTGAGAATAAGGATGCATTTGAAAGCAAGGCTGAGCAAGGTGGAGGAAGGACAAGGACACATGAGAGGGAAAGAAGAAGAGGGAAAAGAGTGAGCACAGCAGGTTAAAGAAAGAGAAGTAGAGGATGAGAAAGAGGAAAAAAGCAAACTTGATAGCAATTCACAGTAAAAGTTAGAGAGCCAGAGAAAGACGGGGAGAGACAGAGGGAAGCAGACAGAAGGGAGAAGAGTGAGAGAACGTATTCCATCCTGTTAACCACTGTAGAGTGGGAAATAGGATTTTGTGTCACATTGCTCCAGCAAATTGCTGCAAGGTGCTGTGTTACTGAGGATAGCTACTGCTTCTTCCTGACATATAAGGCTTTTCAGAGACTTGTGTGGGATCCAAAAGGTGCTCTGCTGCAAACTTAAAATGGGTGCCTGAATCATTTAAGATAAATTGGTTCCCTAGGTCATTGTTCACAGAGGCTGGCAAAGCCTTGGCTGTCTCCTGCAGGATGAACTGGCCTGAATAAAACATAATTATGAAGAAAAATTAGTGACACTTCACGTGTTACATACAGTATATGGTGAAGCTGCCAGTTGTGCAACAGGAAGCTATTGCTGACTGGACTGATGGTGAACTGTCTGGGCAAAAAGTAATTGCAAGATTATATTTAACGACTTATTTGTATTACAATGTTATAAATGTTTAAAAAATGTAAGAAAAAATTGCAGGAGCTACAATTCCTCTTTTAAAACAAAACTGAAGTAACTACTTTTAGTCTTTATTCAGAGTTTACCCATTGGTTTTAATTCAGTCAATAGAATTGAAAAATGATAATTATATACGACCATCCAACAGAGTTTCATTAGAGGGCGGAGCCTGTGAGAGGTAGAACAAAATACACGATATTGTGATCTTAGTCTTAGCTATGTACCTCGGACCCTGCTGCTCCTGCACCCTTGCTGAAGCTGTTCTCTGGCTTTAGGACTGTGGGAGACTCATCTTCAGTGAGCACATCTTGATTAAGTAGATGAATACATTAGTATGATTAAAAAAGAACTGTTAGCCATGTAACCTATTTTTAATCCATAGCTGTCTTCAAAGTGCAGAGGAAACACACTGTGCTCCATGTAAAATATGAAACAACATACTCATGCTACAGTTCATAAGAGTGTTATTTCAGAGAGTCAACTCTTAAAATCAGTAAAAAGTTTGGTTTCTACACTATTTATTCTGCAGAAAACTCTGTGGGTCTTTTTTATGGGGTTTATACAGATTTTGTTTACACATTTTGCTTGCTTCCAACACTGGTTTGACTCCATGTGCATGCTCTGGTGAGAACGAGCTGCTTACTGGGCTTTGTAGGAGGAAAATCTCTGTCGCTTTCTATCTCACTCATATCAGCATCTCTTCCTTCCCATCAGACTATCATCGCTCTCTCTCACTGCCATCATCTCTTTTGATGCCCTCTGTCTCCCAGAACAGTCGGTAAAGTGAAAGTTAATAATTTATACCAGTGAAAGGCAATGCAGCTTCTTCATATCAACAGAGCACACACACATACAGACACACACATATTCAATTGCATTGCTAAATAGCAAAAACATGCAGCATCATTTTCATCTTTCCCACTGCACATTCTCCTCCAGATTTGGTTTTTTATGGCTATGCCTGTGTTGACACCACGCCTGTGGTGGAAGACGGTGTTCCTGGTGTTTCACGCTGTACTGACACACACAGATTACTTGTCCCCTTTCCCATTGTCCTTTTGCTTTTCTTTATCAGTCCAGAGTCTGATGACAGACTCTACAGTTCCTGAGAGTGTCTGCTCTGTAAGGCAGCATCAGCAGTAACATATTTACAGCACAGAGTAGCAGGGATCGGATTTAACTTTTCACATGATAAGAGTAAGCCATCTTGGCAAGACAATGGTGGAGATTTGTTTTTTAGAACAAAAAAGAAAGAAAAACGAGGATCAGTTTGGTTATATTTCAGCATTAAACTCAGTACAAATAGACAAACCTATAATGATTAACAGTAAATGCTAAACACACTGACACGCTGTATTTCTTGACCACTTCACAATAAAAGTCAGCTTGTGTTTCACCTGTTAAAGACTTTTAATATGGAGCTGAAGCAGTAATGTTCAGTCTGCATTGCTTGTCCCATGAGGGAACACTCTGCAGATAAAGTGCAATCGTTAACACCTGGGTAGTGACCGGTTTATTCATCTAGGTTAATAAATCCTCACTTAATCCCAGCAGAGATGCCTCCAACAACCTTATATACACGACTCTCAGAAATTATTATTACAAATGTGCAAATAAAATTATATTATATTATTGTGTTTGCATTAGGGCATCACGAGGTGGTTGAATGAGCTGCACTGTTTGGTAATGCACATCGTACTGTGATGTATACATTTGTACTCAAGAAATTTTCTTGCCAGTAAGTTAAGCAGACTACTGGGACTTGAACCAAAAAATTATTAGCTTTCAGTCTTTTGTAATAGTGTGTGGGTATGTGCGTGAATGTGTGGGTGTGTGTGTGTGTGTGTGTGTGTGTGTGTGTGTGTGTGTGTGTATTTAAAGGCGAGAGAGAAAATTATTTGGCATTTTACTAAGCACATAATTATTTTGTCATTTGTCAGTTTAAATACAAAGAATACAGTGTTTGGCCCATTACCAAAGAGGCATGTGTGTGCTTGTGTGTGTGTGTGCATGTGTATATATGTACATGTTTCTGTATGTGTGTGTGTGTGTGTGTGTGTGTGTGTGTGTGTGTGCATGTGTTAACAGCTTGTCCATTATTTAGCCCATTATTAGAGGAATAATGTGCATACAGGTTTGCATGTGTTTACAGATAAGGGAATGCATTGCCCTCTACCCAAGACACACCTATTTTGTTGGTGGTGTGTATGTGTATATGAGAGAGGGACTGTTTGCTAATATTTGCATAAGCATCATATTTTATTTACAGCACTTTTGTGATAAACAAATTAAATAAATAAAAATAAAGGTCTGGAGATCATTAGCTTCTAGCTAAAACCATCAAAAAGCACCTAAAAGCTGATAAACTGTGATGGGAGGTGTTCCGTTAGTTTCACATTCTGAGGCTGTAAACACATTTATGTGTGATTGTAAACACAAACAGTGACAGTGGATAGGGAACAAATATGACTATGAGCTTGTTCAAGGTTGTGTTGTGTTTTTTTGTGTTTTTTTCTTTTTTGGTCTTCTTTGCAGGAGTTTGAAAAGAAAATAGGGGAGCAAGTGCTCTGCTCAATTCCACAGGAGAGAGTCGGATGGAATAGTAGTTTACGATCGATTAAGAGGATATTTTAATTGATAATGTGATTATCGCAGGTGCATCAGGTAAGAACTGAAAACGTCCACTCTCATTTTTCCCTTTGCATGAGTCATTAACCAAACAGTGATGAGCAATTAGCTGAAAATTCAATGAAAGCATCAAACCAGTCATTCTGTATTTTGGACAAGTAACAAACAAGCACTGGAAACAAATAACTGACCTAAAAGGCAACCTGACCCCGATTTAGCAGCAGCATACAGAACAGCGACCTTATTTGATAGGTTGTGTTGGACTCTCCTTGTAGAATCTCATTCAGATATTGAACTTGTTACAAATCACTCTGGATAAAAGCAATAGTCAATCAGAGCTGCAATACTGTTCCCTAAATCTCAAAGAACAAGTCTGGTTAGAGTCTATGTTTTTCTTATTTTCAAGCAAATCCTATTAAAATATCCAATCCAAAAATAAATTGATTCTACTGACAAGTATGATGTTGCCAAAACCTGATGTAGTTTATCCTTTTTTTTGCCACTGGCCTACATTGTTCAAAGTCAGCATAAGAAAACACATCAGTGAGCTACACCTTTTTACTGGCTGATGAGTTCCTCATTATAGCAGACACACACACACACACACACACAAACACACACTTCGGTTTATTTTGAGTCAACCCTACTTACACTATCCTGCTGTAGCAGATTTTCACCAGCACACCAAATGGATATTAATCCAGGACTTATAATCATTCAAAGCAATTACAGTATTCCCCCCAATTTGATTACTGGTAAGAACTACAGTGTCAAGATGGCTAATATATTGCTAAGTTTTGAAGAAAACAGTTTTTTAACAGTTTCTTCCCAAAAGCCATTACCACTTTGAACTCACACATGCAATGACATCCCAACCCCCTCCAACTCCCCAGACTACCTCACAACCACCTACTGTGCAATTCTCACAATTTAAATGTGCAATATCACACTGACCGTGCTGTGCACCTTTTTAATTTCATACTGTATATATAACCTATTTTATCTTATTTATTATCTTTTTTTGTGTCTTTTTATTCTATGTATAGGTTTGTACTGATGGAGATGCTCTTAATCTCATTGTACATGTGTATAATGACAATAAAGGCATTCTATTCTATTCTATGCTAAGTGGGTTTTTTGTTGGTCTTTTTTTCTTTATATACTACAACCAGAGTCCATGGTAGAGCAAACGACTATGCAATATTGTTACTTTTTTGTGAGTGTGTGTGTGTGTGTGTGTGTGTGTGGGTTGCACCATTACTTGATATTCAGCTGTGAAAATATAAACTGTTCTGCATAAAAGGAGTAGTGTGCAAAGAGTTAATGAGACAAAATTGGGGATACATTAATACTTTTAAACCCTAAACTCTTTGTTCTGTTAGTGACCAGGGTAATAACTAAGATAAATAAGATAGATGAAAGTTTTTTTCCAGTCCAATAAAACAGCCCAATATAAAGAAACCAGAAGCTCAGAAAGCTTTTGTAACTAACCAGTATTTGATATTCCAAGCTTGCTAGCAAGTATTCTAATTAATTTTTGACATTGCTGGCTAATCTTGATTTCTTGATTGGTGAAACTTATAAATAACAACCACAATCATTTTTTCGCTGTGCAGCTCTTTGCTCCTGCTTGGGGTTATATATTGTGTGTACATTCATTCAGTTAAAAAAAAAAAACAAAAAAAAAACTATTTTCTTGGAGTGCAGTTTGTAGCTTTTTCTGATTCTTTTTTTTATCCCTGTAGCTTTCTTTATCTTATTCTCTGGATTCTCCTTCTTTGGAAGATCTACCCTTTTCTCAGATATGGAAATAGTATATAATGAAATGACAGCAACAGTTCCAAGTGTGACATTAAAAATATTTGATCAATTTTTCTTTGCAAATTAAGATGTGATGTAGGTGATGATTCAGTTCAGCACAGATAGAATCATGAATACATTACTTAAATTTACACTCCAGATATAATGCCACTTAGATTGCACGTTGATAAACAATGGCTTTGTTAAGCAACTGTTAATATTATATATTTATGTAGCGTGACTATACCTCTGATGATGATGTACATGTGTGTTTTAGATGTTGTTTGATCGATTCTCTATCAATCTATTGTTTGATGTTATTGTCTCATCATGTAGTTTGTCACTTGGAGCTGCACTGAGGCAAGATACAGTTTTTTTTATATATATTCAGTCATGTTGGCACCCATCAATAAAGTTTACAGAATCAGTCAACTTCAGCTTGACTTGTCACCTAGTGATGTCAGCTGTGATGCAAGAGTGAGTATTTAGTGATGTTACAACATTGGTTGTGACTTAATTCCAATTCCAATAATTTCATACAGAAGTGTATGATTACTCAATAAAACCCAATACCTCTGTTCTCATCCTAAGATTTTTTACTGATTCCACCATGGTCTTGTCATTTATGCCTTTGAGTGTCAAGTCAGTTATGATAGCAAAAAGCATCAGCAATATCAGCTGTGCATAATACAATTTGTGGTCAGTGAAGAAGAAATACATTCTGATGCTGCAGCTCTTTTCAGCTCTGTTACACAAACTTTAAAAAACTGCCGTCACACTTTTCAACTGCCTTCTTAAGGTAACTATATGGCAGCCATGCATGAAAAACTTTCAGGTAATGTTCAAACTAAACAAACAATTTAAACAAAATATTCATTTTCTCCAGTTAAATGAACTTGAAACAGTGTAAAATAATAAGAACTCCACTTTCCCTTATCTTAAAATTGCCCATTGAGACATTTACCTTACTGTTTATTTTATAGCTGCCTATATTCGTATTCAGTGCAGTGGTTATATGTTCATGCTCTCTGCTGCAGTGTTTGCCTCACTGATTCCTCCAAACACTGAGTAGAAATAATTTGAAGCATTGCATCCATCTGAAAGCAGCTGGCTATTTGGGGAAATATCCACTCTGCAGCTTGCAGTCCCCTCTTTTCAGTGGAGTTAAACCAGACTGACCTCAGCCCAGCAGGCTGCTACAGTGCAGGGTGGATACAATCTGTTACAGGTGGTGTTCTGTCAAGGGCGCTTCACTCCCCACATGCAGTAATGGAACTTTGGATGTAGTAAACAAGGAATTACATATTCACACATGAGGACCATTAATTGTAAAAAAAAGGCTTTCACAAGGACATTTTGAGCAAAAGACCTCACACTGTATCGTTTAAAATGTAATAAAAGACAACAAGTAATATACACTTTAAACAAGCTGACATAAATTCCTGACAGCTAACAGTACTTTTTCCTTGTTAAAAAGCATTCATCTGGCAGTCACATGGAAATTAAATCCAGTATTAACACATGTACAATCAACTTTTGCCATTTGAAAGACATTTGTTGTCATATTGCTTCAATTGTTAACAAATTGCTATAAACACAAATACAAAAACCTGAAAAAAGGAATTATGGGATAACTAAATGAATGCTGAAACATTTAATAAAATATCAATGAAAGGCAATTTGGGGAGGAATAAAACTGTCAAAAAAAGATAATTGTACTAACAGTTAACCATTGTTAGTGATGTCAAAGTGTATTGATGTCACATCAGAAACAAACAAATGATAAAGTATGACTCAGTATAAAATCCTAGGCTAAGCAAAGACTGCCTCTTTAGTGTGCTGTTGCACCTGTAAGCTTTGTGACCATTGAAAGGACCTCGTTGACAGGCAACATGGACTGAAAGTGGCTCTTTCTGAAACTCAGGGACATATTGCACCATATGCTCCCTGTATTTGAAAGTATGATGTAAAGAAATCACAGAATAACTCACAAAGGTAACAAACATAACCAACCGGCAAAGGAGAAACGCTCTTTTGCTAGATGTTTTCTGTAGTGTGACCTCATGGTGGCATTGCCTGATGGACTTACTTTAGCCTTTTTGAACAGATATTGAAGTTGGAATTTCTGCAGTTATCCCTTACCTTTTTACACTCACCTACAAGCCCAAAAGACCAGCTTATGGCCCCAGTGAATGTAGAAGAAACACTGCCATTTTTCGTCTCTCCGGCTTATTCTGCAGGGTCGCAACATCACTTTTCTCTGCAGTACACTCGAGTACAGTATCTCTCTCCCTCCTTCTCCCTCCTGGGTTTTTTCTAATGACAATGGAGTTGAGCAATTGGCAGCAATCCAGCAGAGTAAAAACTCACCATTTTGCTATCTTGAAATAACCTGTGTTTGTCTGTGTGCATGTGTATATGCGTGTGTTCATACTGGACATGTACTGGACACAGGTATAATCTGATGCTTCAGAAAGCTAGGAAGTAGACTACCGATAAAAAAAGGGCTTATCCATCTGTGTGTGTGCATATGTGTGTGTCTAGAGAGGGAGAAAGAGACTAGGAAGTGAGCAGGGTCTTTCTCATCAGTGATTGGGTAAGTCATGGACACCTCACGCTGTAACAGTCAAAGGTTTGAGCCTAATCAATACACACACATTGGCAAACACCACAGGCTGTTTTGCAGGCAGCTGTAATCAGTCAGTGGCCGTGGCAGCCTGTGATGGCAGATTGATTCTCTCTCTTCCCTCTTACTTCTTTTTTAGACTCTCTGTTTACCCTTTTTTTTCTTTTTCTATCTGACTAGCTGACTTGCTCTTTGTCTCAGTCTTTCCATTAATTTTTGTTTCTCTCCCACTGCTCTCTTCTTTTTTTTCTCTGCTACTGTAACTTCTGCCTGTCATTGCTCCCTCTGTGAGCCCTCACTTCTTACATTTCATCACATCTCACTCCCTCAGGTTTCTCTGCTGCTTTCCATGCCTCACTCTCTCTTATTTTTATGTGCTGTGTTCATCTCATTTACCAGAAGGCAAATAGTGTCTTTCTGTGCATTACAATCTAGTGTAATTCCAAGTGTGCAATGTGCTCTGGGTTCTTAACACATGAGATGTGCTACTAGCTACTTGTTAGTTAGGGATGCTGTTTAATCAGATTGTTTTTATGTGCAATGGAAGTATTATTACAGCCTTATGACTCGCGAAACAAAACCAAAAGAATAAAAAACAATGGTTTAATTAGCAGTAGCAGCTTAAAAATGCAATTATGAAATTAAAAGAAAGCTAACCTGCAGCTAAATCCAGTAAAAAAACAAAAAACAAACTTGTTATATTTACCTATAATTATATTACTTTTTAAAGTTATATTTTAATAACAATGATAAAAGTTAAGAGGTGCCTTGTGGAGTTTTCTTGTGAAAAAAAGTTATGTTTACATTCAGTGGTACTCCTCAAAAACACAGAGTATCCTTAAGGTCAGACAGATAAATACATTTTCTTCCATTTAAAACATTTGCAAAGCCAATTACTTTTATTTTTCAAAACATATATTGTTAACGTGCATGTTTGCTAGCCAGCAGTCTACCTCTTTACTGCCTTTGTTTGGGTATTACTATATCTTACATCAATTAGGGCCTACCTCTTTGAGTCCATTTTCTGTAGCACAAATTTCTTGTGCTTACCTTAAATATCTGCTTGACTGTGCAAATAGCAATTGCTATTTCCTGTTTTATCTCTCAGTTTTCTTTGCTATATTCCGGTGTCTTTTGCAGTGCTTTGACCCAGTTTCCCCTCAAGCATCATTAAAATTTTTAGTGCATCTTTGATCAAATTGTCACTGGAGTTGAATTCTGATAAACCCGAGTATTATTATTATTTTTGCCACAGCAAGTCTCTGACTGAAGTCTGGCCGCATTCTGTGCCAGTGAAAAGCCAACCATCCATCATCAGACACCTGTCACACACATCCATCATCTTTTACCACTGCAGTGACACACAACCGAATACAGCCGGCCAAACAAACAAAAGCTGCACAAGCACAAATCAAACACACACACACACACGCACATACACTCACACATATATATATATACTGTAACACACAAGTCATTGGGATGGAAATGCATCCTTCATCTTCAGCCTGGTACAGTCACCCTCTCAGAGCAAAAAAACACACAATACACATAAAGTGACGCATATATACACACACATGGGAGTCATTCAGTCAGACAGCTGTATCCATCATTCAGGTGAGAACAGTCATAGAACAGTCATAGAACAGTCACGTTCTGCAGGCTGAATATTGCATTAGATTGTGAACTCCTTTTCTTAAGCTTTTTTGTGGGCTTTTTTTTTGTAGACAAGTGTATCTGGACAGTTGTCTTCATTAATACTTTATTTGACTTCTGGTTCATGCATCAGGTCACACAGAGGCCCTGGAACCAAAAGTGATGGCTGGATACTGAGCTGGATTTATTTATAGGGGAAGCAGTGTTAAAAATATTTAGTATCTTTTACCTATTTTTTCGTAATGACAATAAAAAAATTTACTGTATGTAAAATTCTTCGCATTTATTTCATAATTGACACAGTAAAAACAGGCATTTTCTCTTGGTAACCAAAAGGGAAAGTTGTAAAATGCATCAAGGCCTGATTTTGCCATTTGATTGTTTAGTAAAAGACACATCAGAAAAAGGACAATTAATCTAAAGTGGTTACAAGTTGGGTTTTTTTTTTTTAAGTAACTCTTAAAGAATTAGAACAAGGGCAAAGGTTTTGATGGTAGAGGAAATCACCACATAACAAGCTCAATAAACAAAACCAAATCAACAATACCCCCTCTCCTAGATGTTGGATTACTGAGAAAAGAACTATCGGAAGATCCTAGCAAGCAGAAGGGAACATAAGATACTGAGAGGCCAGGTACATAAACAAGGACCCTTGAGGCTTAGAAAAGTCAGCAGAGTATTAAATCTACTGTACAAAAGTGGAGATTTTTTCAAATGCATACAGAGAGTTATAAAAGTTAAATGAAGAGATAATGTGGAGAGAACTGATATAATCTTAAAAAATAAATAAATAAAAATAACCACTTAAAATGTTGCTAGTGTCAACTATAGCCATACTGTTAGGATGTTGCCACATTACATAATACTGTCAGGCAGTTTTTACAGAACCCATCTCTTTGGTTAAATGCATGATGCTATTTAAACATGGTTCGACATAGTGAATGAGTTGAAATCAAATGTTGTAACTTAAAAAAAATGTGAAAAGTAAAGATATCTCAATATTTGCCATAGTTCTGGGTTTCAATGATCAACACCTGCAATTGTTCAGGTCATAAATTAAAAAAAACAAACAAGGCATTTCTGTGTTGGTATCACGGATGCTGGGTCAGCCAGTCATCAAGTTAGTCAGGAAGTCTCTCAGACAGTTGTATCCATCAGTGGTGTGAGGAGATTTGATTTGAGTTCAGGAATACAGCAGGGAGGAAGTGACAAATCTGTGATTCAATGCAGGAAGCCAAGACTTTCATAATTCAAGGCCTGTTTGAGGCTGAGACACTTTTTTGAACATCAGACCTCATTTTTCACTCTTTGTCAGACAAACAATGTGGAAGATACAAACTGTTAGCTGTTTGTTATTGCAGCCACAAAGGTCAATAAAGCCTTGGAAAGGATTAAAAATGGTCCCGGAAAGATGTTGCAACAAAACAAAACAAAACAAAAACAAACACAAACAAACAGCAAATGTAGGCTGTAATCTAGCATTTAACCAAAAAGCTGCTATTTCTTACAAACCATGTCAAGCATTTAAATAATTTATTGCTGATGTTTTTTAAACATTGTTCTTTTGGAAGAAGTCGTTTTCAGAACAGCACATGTCTTGGCTCATAGGCCTCTCTCTAATCCCTGTAGTTCTTGGACAAGTTTAAGATGATCACGATGATACAATCTCAGATGTGTTCTCTCAGTCAAAGTGGTCTTTATCCTTGTTTTGTTGTTTGTCTTAATCACACTCCCTGTCTTGTTCTGCTGCCGCTGGCTTTTACCCTGCTGACAAGAAAAAGTAAATTTAACACTGGTTCCAGTACATACCAATTCAAAATACCAATATAGTGTTTTCATGGCTTTTGCTGACCATGTTCATTTCCTCATAAGCTTTGCTTGAAAGGATAATTGCTTTGGTTGTAGCTATTAATAACATATATGGTAGCAACAAATTCTGGAAAGGTGTTAATGCAAAGATTCACATAAGCACGAAATCATCCAAATATTCTTTCATGAGACTATAAAACTTTAGGCTGAGCAGACATTTGCATTGAGTCATTGACTCCAAAGTTAAAATACAACATTGCATCAACACAAGCTCAGCAGTTTGTGTTGATGCTTCTGGGTGAAAACTGAAAAGTGTCCAATTTTCTCCCATCTTGAATTGTATCAACACGATTGACCACCTGACCTGGAGGGGGCGCCGGGTCGGTTGTTGTTCACTTTTGCTCGCATCATCCACCTGCTGGGGCGGGCGGTGGTTCCCCCTCCCTCCCTCTGGCCGAGCTAACCTCCTCCACTGCGCTATCATCTGCAGCCTGGGTCTCTCCTCCTCTTTGTCTTTCCTCTCTGACACAGCCACTTCATCTTCAGACTCAGCTGAGTCTGCCCTCGGCACGTGCAAGACACACAGCAGGCCTGCAAATAATCAATCATGACCTACACTGAAATAAAAGTGAAATACAGCAAAGGTTGAATGTTTTTACTTGCGCTGGCAGGAAAGCACTAAAGACATCAATGTCGGCTGCTGGAAACACACATGATCTCCAGATGATGATGTACTCTTATGACTTGGAATATCTCTTTTTTTCCACTAGCAGGTCAAATTTTCACTTATCCAGTGATGTTTCAAAACCAGCCAGATGCATCGGCACATTTTGTACAGACACTAGTGGTTCTTTGAGGATGTTCCCTAAGGACTTTAGTGAGTTTTCCTTTTTTTTGTCCAAACAGCTATTTGATCATCTTGAAATATCATTCAGATATTCACATTTCCTTCACATAAATTAGTAATAACGTTTGATAACCCTATGTAAATTCTTCTCGTGCCATTATCAAATCAAATTTAAAATTTGTCCAATTCACCAAATTCCTGCAAATCTAATCACACAGTCAACAGCCCTGTATGTAATTTGTGTTTAGCACTATTTAGCAAGCGTTAGGCAGAATAACTAGTTTATATAAAACAGAGTCACTGAATTCTTCAGTGAAAATAAACTGTAGATGGACACGGTGGTTTCCTTTAGTGGTCTGGGTTGTTTTATTGCTGCAGTACAGAACAAATGTTGGGAAAATCCATCTTTGTTGGCTCAGTTATTGTCCTTTTGTTAGCATTATTTTTAACCATCGGTCTCTTTCAAAAGGCTGCATTCTGTTACTGTGCTGCTGCTTGTGTGTCACACTATGTACCGTCAAAACCCAGGAGTATGCAGGGTTTTCATTCAAACCCAGTGACATGTGACAGGCTGAAAATGAAAGGGTACAAATCTCTGCCAGGGTGACCTTGGGGCTTAGTAACTGTCATACTCTGGGTTTGAATTCAGCCTAAAACCTTTGTTGCATGACATCCTGACATCCTTTCCGTGCTTTTTTTTCCCTCAGTGAGATGTCCAATATTCCAGGAATGTGATTAAATTAATCTTTTACAAAGAGCATAACCCTGGAATTGAAAAAAAGTGGGCTAGGCACTGAAAATGCTCTCTCCACATGTTTTTTATATGATGGCGTGTATTATAGTGTATCCATGACTACTAAATTTTAATAGTAATCAACTGCTAATAAAGTTTCTTTGACTGGCAAATTTCTTGTAGGAGATATGTGAAGTCTTTTTTTCCATCAACAACAATCATCACTTCTTATCCAAAAGGTCTCAAATTCAACCAACAAAGGGTGCCATAATGTAAGTAGGAGCAAAGGGGAGGGTATATGATTAACTCTGAGGGTCTGTTTACAAATGAACAGTAATCTCTTTGGACAAGTAAACTTTTGTTAGCTAGATAAGAGGAATATTTCCTTGCAGTGGGAAATGGAAGTCTTTAAATCGCTGAATACCTTAAATTCTGTTAAGGTATATTTATTATAAATGGCATAACACAGAAAATGATTGTTCAAACAGAACTATGTCTGCTATGCTAAAGTACTTCCACACTGCTGCAGAGTAGCAGTAATTGGGACACACAGCCATGTTTCTGCCTTTTGCTCCTGCTGCATGTCTGCAAATGTCTACAAACCATCCTCACTGAACAGTTTTAGAGTCACGTATGACAACTGTGACTTGTTAACAACAACCATCGCGACTGCTTTATTGCTGCACTGCGCCTAAAACCATGGACCAACAATTGTTCTACAACCGGGCACAGTGTCGACTGGTGGTTTGATAGTCAACATGTCAACTATGCTGAAAACCCCCCAGTGTGCAATACACACGAAATCGTGAACACTATAAAAAAAAAACACCTCTGTGTATGACTCATTAAACCTCACAGATTCTTTTTTATTGTCCACAAACAAGCAAGAAGAAAAACTTTGGTGTCTAGAACATCTAATAACAGTTTTTAAACTGATTTTAGAGCTACTCCTTTATACCAGCAAAAGACTAAAATCTACACATAGCTGCACAGATATATTATTTTTTTTGACTCTGCTGACCTTTGTTGGCATTTTGGCTGATATTTCTGTTCTTCTGAAGGTAAAAAGGTACTGTATCTCACTTATAAATATAATGGCTTGATATTTTGAAAAAATGTGGTCCATACTCACACAAAAATCTTCACAAACTTAAAAGAGCATTTCCATAAAGTGGTCTTTAATCCTGATTGAAACTTTACTTGACAATTTTGACAATTTTCTTTATTCAAAACAACACTTTTTACCTTAACTGGATTTTAAAAGGCATAAAACCATAACTGTAGTCCCAAATTGCTTACATTTCTGAAAAGGGATAATTCAGCAGCTATCTTCACAAACATTGTTTTAAATGTGTTGTGCTACTTTTTTTTACAATACACATACATTACCAGCTACAAAGTTGCTTGTTGTCCTTATATATTTGAAGAAAAAACAAAAAAAACATTATTTCTACATCATAAAAATACATTAAAACCCCTGAGATATCTATTTAAGCTTGTAATAAACATGTGATGTGTCTCTTAAAAATTTCATCTCTGAGCCACCATCATATTGCATCCCAGTACCAGGTGAATGCCTCAAGAAACACTAGAGCAGCATCCAGCAGTTTCCAATCACACCATACAAAGGCAGCCCCTGGGTGTGCTGTGCTCTGGAATGATGATGACATCTGCACGTATCAAAGGGAGGGTGAGGGGGGTGGTGGTGGTTCGGGACAGCATCCTTACACTTGGCAAAGTGAATCACAGGCTGACATCCTAACAACCGTTTACTACATGAAGGAGTAGCTCCAGCAGTCCCTTTATTTTAGGCTTTCATCTGCGGAGCGACCAGTCAGGGTCTTTGTATCAGTGCACCTCTTTGTTGGACCTCTATCTTGACTCTGCCCCGCAGGTCCTCTGTGATGATGATGCTGCTGCCGCCTGAGCAATTTCACTCACCCTGTAGCTGCACACTGGAGTTTTTTCAGTATAGCTTCTTATGATTGTGTTCGCACTCAGCCCTCCATCAGCCATATCATGACACACAAACACTCTCTCAAATTCACACTGACGCATTATGACAGGTGGAAGTGCTTTGTCCTGAGTATTGCTGCAGCGTTGCCTTTGATGGCACCACTCATGCTTAACACTTTTCAGAAGTCCTCAGTAATACGGTTTTTAAAAATTTTCCAAAACTGTTATTGAATTCTAGCAATCTGTTGCCAATTTTTTACTTTAAATGTATCATGTGAAGTCAGTTACAACATTTGTGCCTCATGTGAGAACCACTCAAAGAAACACGCTTGTTCTTAAGTGGCACTTACAAGCTATGGCTTTCAACCATTTTCAGTGCTGTAGAGTTTTCTCCAAGGAATACAAGAAATTCACCAGTGGTTGCGAAAGTTTCATGAGTCATGTACAGTCTGTAGTTCTTCATAGAGGGAAAACCAACTCAGTTGACCCATTACCCTTTCTTATCCACTGGATCACCAGTGATCCACTGAAGCTGTGGACTAGGTACATTTTATTAAGATTTAATTGTTTAAATTTTTGACTCATTTGGACATAGCTGGCATTTTTCTTTTTCTTCAATTATCTATCAATGAATTAGCTTATACACACACACAAACACACAAACACATACAGTATATAATGTGTGTGTATTTTTGGCCCAAGAGTTTTCTGTTAAAGGCTTTTCCATTTACTTATATAAAAAGGCCCAAAAAGTATAGATGTTAAGGATTTATCATACATCTTTTTGTTACTCTAATTAAAATATGTTAATTTATAAATGTAATGTAATGGTTCAAAACTTGGTAAATAATAAACTAAACAAACAAAAAAAAAAAAAAATTGCGATACGTGATCATCATGGAAAAGCCACATATAGTTAAGTACTTTCTTAGAAACCTTCTTTCACTCAGCAAGTATAACATTTATTTGCATCTAAAAGTAACTTCAGTTAAGGCATAAAATGATCTTGTCTCTATGAAAAAAAATAAAAATAAGGAAATATGAAGATACACAGTTTCCAGTCAACAGCCACGATACTCAAAACAATTGAGTCGACCTCTGTGACTACACACACTACTATATTTGTTACTTTTTGTGCTGATTTCTGATGGAAGGCCCTGAAATGTGGTGAAGTAAAAGTTTTTATTTTACTCTTTTGGAACTTTTTTGTGAAAGAAACAACGTAATAAGAGCAGAGCACACAGCCTGATATGACAATTTTAGGTGCATAGTTTATGCTAGTTATCAAATCTCTTAAATATCCTAATAATGAACTGTGGCATTCATCAAATAAACAAGGGATTTTAATGTTAAGAGGATTTGGTCAGTCTGATGAATGTGTTTGATTGAAGAGCTTAGTGCTGTTTAAAGATGGAGGATGGTGTTATGTGATATAATTAAGTTGTATGTTGACATTAATTAGGGTTGACATTAATAAGGAGGTATGAGAGTAACACTGGGTTTGTTCTGAGGCTTTACAAGTGAAACACACAATTTAAGAATGCAGCAAAGGACAAAAAAAAACTAAACCAGTTCATAATCAGTTTTCCCTTTCGGCTTACTGCTTTTTCACATTAGATTTCCTGTGTTACACTATTTTTATTTATCTAGATGATCTTTAAAGAACCATTAAAATAACTATTACAGTGGTGGAAGAAGTACTCATATATTTGGCTTAAGTAAAATATGAAAAAAGAGAAAAAAAGTCTTGTATTTAAGATCTTTCTTAAGTAAAAGCAGCAAAGTATTATCAATAAAATGTACTTATTAAAATCAAAGTAATGAAAGTAGGAACTCTTTGTGCATTAAGGTTTCTTTCAAAGTGTTATAATATTTTATCATTGCATTAACACAAGAGCAACATTATAACGTTCCAGCTGGTGCAGATGGAGCTAATTCTGACTACTTTACAGGCTGTACTGTCAGATTGTGCCTACACACACAAAAAAAAGGCAAGGTGATGACATAATGTCATCATATTACATACCCTGACAGAGGGACATAAAATCCTGCATTACTTGGATTTATCACTCTACTTATCATGTCTAATCAGGTCCGTGTGTGTCCACACATTAGGAGTTATAGCCACCCTCAGGCCACAAGGCCTGTCTGCGTTGGTGAGCTGACAAATTGTGATTATGCACCAGTGTTGCAAGACATTGGGGTTTAGCAGTTTGCTTGCTGGAAGAGACATCCGTTTTCACAGGAGAACCTCAGAAAAAAACAAATTTCAGCACTCAGCAGATGAAGCAGTTGATGACAGATGGGCTTAAAATAAATTCTTGGTCATCTGAGTGAGATTTTTTTGTCTTTCTGCACAGCAACATCAAATCTGGAGAAGTTATCTAAGTTCTCGTTTTCATAAGATAATTGCATTAAAGAAAAGTTGTGAAGATTTAACATTAAGTTTTTAGAGTCACATTTTTTAAATATATATTAAGAATCACACTCTCTTGAAAAAACAAAAACAAAACAACAATATAAAGTGCAATGGGATAAAGGCAGATGTAGATGTAAAGCATTTTATATCACATCCAAAGAGAACTGAGACTGAATCCTACTGTGTAGCATCTTCAAAGATCTGTAGCAGTTCAATGTATCAATATTTGGAAGCTTAAAAAGCAGCATTGAAGGCTGTTCTGACTGTGGCTCCTGGTTAACTCATGTATAGTGTTTGCCAGTTCTCACAAACTACTTGGCGGCCTTTTAAAGTGTTTTTTGAGAAAAGTCTTGCAGCCAGGGAGGAGTTAAAAGCAGCAAAATACACACTCAGCCACCCAGATCAGAGGCATGAATCTGGGTTACAGTGTGCAGGGTGTGTCTGTTGGGATGTCCCTTTTAAAGCAATTCTTCCCAATAGCAACGTAAGCCCAGTGCTGGTTCAATTATTCATTGTCTGTACTGATTCCTGTCTCTTTTTTTCCCCTTTTTCTTTACATCTTCATTGCGTTCCATCCGTCTCCATTTTTCTAATGTTATCAGTTCATCATGTCCCCTATGTCTGTCAGCCACATCCTTCTCTGTCTTAGGCTCTCTGTCATGTTCTGATTGACAAGTGAGGAGGTGTTTGCCTCTCCTCTCCCTGACCTTCAACTCTCAGAAACGCACACAAAAAAACATACACACACAGCACACAGCAAGACTGCTAATGGCTTCTACCTTTGCAGTTTCTGTCAATAGGGAATTACAGTCCTTATACACCAGGAAAGAAAGCCACCGACACTCAGGAACAGCACATTCAATATTCATGCCAATAAAGTGAAGAAAGAAGTGGTTCTGGCCCTGACAGGAAAAATAAGTAGAAAAATGTATTTATATAAAGAAACTGTCATAATCCCAGCAGTTATTTTGGTGTTTTTTTCTGAATGGAATTATGATGATTAAGATGGTGTCAGCAGGGCCAATTTTATCCATTAAATTTGCAGTTAGCAACCATTTAGCTTAGCTTTGCATTAATATATTGAACTAAAGAAAACAGATAGTGTGGCTCCGTCCAAAGTTAAATTTAAAAAACAAACAAACAAACAGAAAACTATCCACCAGCATCTCAAACCCTCAGTAAGACTTTATAAAAACACTCACCTTGTCAGTTTACCTTACCCCAACTTTTTGTTTTTCTCCGTTATTTGTCTCAAGAGGAGCAGTTCCATGAAATACTGTGACCCATTTTTTATGTAATCCACCAGCAGCATTCTCTCAACAGCCCATCAAACAGTGGCCATACCTTGCCCATACCTCAGCCAGAGACCCTTGATTTTTTCACTGTTTTAATTGTTCTGTTTGGAGCTGATAGTCTCATCTGTAGTTATGATCTGCTGTAGAAATATTTTAGAATCCACCATAAAATTTGGTTAGACTGTATACTTGATATGTTGTGATGAATCCATGTCATTGGGTCCAAGAAGTTCGGGACCTGGCAAGCCGGCATCTTGGTCATTTGGAGTTTATTGTGGACAACTGCATCAACACATTCCCAGGCAATAATCAGCTCTGTGGCAATTTGATAGTCTTCAGTCTGTCAGGATCATGTCATGGATCGTGCCAGTGGTCCTCTGTGTGGTGACAGCTAAGGCTTCGGGACCTCATCTTCTGTCCTCTCTCTGCCAGGTTTAAATTCAGCAGCACGCTTCTTCACCATCCTGTAAGAAGGATTATTCTTCCTTTGTGTTGCCACCAGCACAGCTCAAGGTTATATGTGAAACAGTTTTTTTTCTGATAACCTCCTTTTCTCTTTCACTGTCCCCTGGCAAGTCGTCATTATATTTAGCACCTTGGCAAGAAATATTCCGACACATTATTCCTCATAAAACTACAAAGTTTTGTTTTTACGCTTTGGTTTTTTGCACAGATTATAAAACACAATATGCAGTGTATATTAACTTTGCTTGGTTGGTGGATTTTGTTACCTCCATAGAGAACAGGCTATCACTAAATGCCAAATAAAGCTAACTGGTTGTGAGGTGTCTATCATCTCATGTAGCTCTCAGCACTAGTTAAACTATTTATTTAAAATGAAGAGACACAAGTTGAACTAAATAGAAGGAATTTTGCTTCTAGCAACATGAACTGAGGCAAAAACGTGTCAGTTAAAAATGTTTAACCTTTGATGAAAAATGCATGCTCATCCTGAAGCATTGTACTTTTTACATTTTCATTTACTATGATTAATCTTCTTTTTTTAAAATCCAACAATCAACATGAACCATGACTTTAAGGCACACAGAGAACACTATCAACACAGGTACACACAGGTATAAAGTAAGATGACATCAAATCAATAGAGGAGTAACAATTCTTACCTTTTTGTAGCCAGTTTTGTTCTGATCTGTTTTTATTTTTTTGTCCATGAGAGAAATCGTTGTTTTGGAAACATAATATTATTCCTTTCATGCACAGTGGTCACCACAGTGGACAGCCTTCACTACATGCATGTGTTTTGACATTAGTAAGTGACCCCTTACACTGCCACCACTGACCAGCTGTTTTAGGTGTATCAGAAATTACTTTAACTTGCTTAACATTGTGAAATTTAAAAACAAAAGGATATAATTTTGCATGCCATAAGAAGTTAAAATAAAATCCTATAAATATATATCTATTTTTACTAATTCATTTATGAGAGGGTTAAGGTATTTTTCTGTATCACAGTTATTGTCAATTCCTGGGTATTGTGTCACCCCAAATCTAAGCCCATGTAGGGCTTTCAGGGGTTTTGTAATGGAATTTACTTCTAAATATGTGACAGTTTTAGAGGTTCCATAAACAGTTGAAGAGGGAATTTGGATAGAAAAAAAGATATGGCTGAAACAAACTTGGAAGTTAAAGAATGTCCTACTAATATGCAGTTTAGTGCCTGAATAATACTGACAATAATGGACTTCAGTAGTCTCTCAAAGTAAGGACACCCAAAGACACCACTAAAGAAATGGCGGGGTTATGTATCCTTGAGTTTCAGACAAGACGTCTTACTAGTCAATGTCACATCTTTGTCCTTTCTTTTCTCCCTCCTCTTTTCTGCATTCTTTCATTTTCAAGTGTATTTTATTGTCGTGCTGCAGAAAGATACTTAGTGACAAACTAAAACATTCTTGCAGAGGCAAAAATCCCAACATTTGCAGGCACTGCAGACATCTGAGGATTTTTCTGAAACTCAAATAATAAAAATGTTTTTTTTTTTTTGCTCTCTCCCACTAAGACTTTCATGAATACCTTCTTTTGATTCCTCTCTTTGCTTTATCCCTCCCTCCCACCCCACTTTCTGTCCACATCTCCTGCTCTTTCTTGCTTCTCTCTCTTTTAAATGACAGTATTATCCTAACTTAGCCATCTGAGTCTCTCTGCCTAATATCCCACTCCCTTAGAGCTGCATAAGGAGAGAGAGAGAGTAAGAGAGGGAGAATTAGACTGACAAGAGGTCTGGGTCTAAGCTCTTCTGGGGCTATAGGGAGAGGGGAGGCTCAAAGAGAACGGTTTCCTTACAGAATGTAATATTTTAGTCCTCTTGGATGATTTGTGATATCGTTAATCACAACTGAACTGTGCTGAAAGTCTTCAAAACAAATAAAAAATATGAAGATGAATATTTATACAAGAAAAAAAAGATAGATATATCAGCCAACCATGAGAAATTTCCACCTCTGGGCTAATCAATAACAATTCCATCTTCTGTTCTGTTTTGATCTACAATTGTGGTGGAGTTGTCATGACCAGACTAGTAATGTGATGCACGATGCACGTGGCACATGGGCCTTGTTGGTTTTAAATTAAAAGCCACATTTATGTGAAGGAGTGGAAGCCTGAATAGGGTTGGTGAGATAGGGAGTTGGTTCATACACAGAGCCTCGTCTGAAGTGATCAGCTCACCGATCAATAAAAGCTATCATGTCCTTAATAACCCTAAACTGTGTCCAGGCAGCCATGATCAAATGAGGACTATCTGGCCACTGGCAATGATGAGATAAGTTGCTAAGTTAATGTCAAATCTTGAAACCAGATGGAAATTAATTACTTTTTTGTAACCTTTTTTTTAAATCATCATAAAGATTTTTCACGCAAATTCTGTTATACTTTTCATATGCCGTCTAAAGAAAAAAAGAAAAAAAAACAAAAACAAAAACAAAAACTCCAACTCAGTTTTAAATATCTGGCTACAGAAATCAGTGTCATGGTAATAAAGATGTAACAAATATAATCTTTATCAACTCATTTTAATTTTTCACTTTTAAAATCAAACCATAAAAACCCTCTCAGAATCACAGTCAGTGGAATGTACAAAATAACGCTGTCATCATGGCTCAAACAGTCAATGGGGGAAAGGCAACAGTGAACATGTCAGCAGATTAGCTAACTAGTTAGCTTGCAGAGTTGCTCAGCTACACCCTCAGCTCATGTGACCAGTGACAGTGACGGTCCCTTATAAATCTCCAGGCTGATCACTGTGTTGCCAGTCAGCTATGCTACCACTCAGCTCAGTAGTCAAATATATCAAAAGAAGAAGTCTGTTAAAATATTGACAGGATTCATCAAACTACCGGTTATTTTTCAGTAGTGGTTTATCATATGAGGGCCACAGGGACAGATGTCTTGCCAATCAGTGTCATCAGCATGACTAATGCTGTTGTCTGTTGTCAACTGCTGGTCAAGTATAGTCTAGCTGTTGAACCAAGAAGGAAACTGTCAAATTTAGTAGTACTGATGGAATATGAAACAAGATTCTGTTACTGCATTGCCCATTTCTCTCCAAATGATTTACAAAATATATTTTTTTGTAGTCCTATTCAGATGTGATACAAGGTAGTTTGAGACCCAACCCATGTTTCAACCCATGTTGAAAACAGAGGAGCTAAAACCAAACATCACCTAACCAGCTGGAGTGTTCATTAGTCTAGTGCATCTGGATACAAAGATCTCTTGTGACTGGTTAGGAAAAATCAGATCCCCTTCCATCACAAGAATCTCTTAAGAGTGAAGATGATGTGAGACTAAAGATGGAAACAAAAGGGTTGAAAGTTATATCTGATCTTAGGCAATCTGACCCAAGTCTTCACCCCAGTATTTAAAAAAATAAATTATGATTTATGTCATGGTGACATGCATTTCTCTCTTTAAAAAAAGGTGCATTTCCATGATATGACTATGAAAACAGACTTACATCACAACAATGTGAGTAATACATCATTCATCACTCCCTCTCTGGCTTGAAAAAACAAAAAAAACTTGACATTGACTGAAATAAGAGAAGAGAAAGCGCTATGAAGGTGGGTGGAGGCACAGAAAGAGAAAGACAGAAGAAGCCTGAATAGAAACTTAGAAAGTAAAACAAATCAGCGAGTTCTGCTGTTGTACAGATTTAAATAAGCTCCTTTAGAGCAAGACTCCTCCGCGATGAGAGGGGAGTTGAGGGAAAGAGAAACAGAAAATAAAAACAGTAAAAATCCCTCTGTCAGACCTGAATTTAAATCACTCTAAAACAGAATCCACTCCAACACAGCAAGAGAAAAAAATATTTACTTTTATGTCATTCCTGCATTCAAATTAGCAACTTCTAAACTAAAACTCCAGGAAAAAGAGCTGAAGGATGAAAACAAGATAAGTAATAAAAAAGAAAGCAAAGATACTCCTGTAATATAGCAATAAGACAAACCCTATTTGTAAAGCTCTTATCAAAGCAAAGTGTCTGTGGGTTTACAATGTAAACAGTAATGCAAGAGACATTTTAAAAGGAATAAAACACACAAAACAGTCAATCTGTTAGATTAATAAGAAAATATAAGACGTTTTAAGAAAGAAAAAATGTAAATTCTTCAATAAATAACATGTTTAATTACCCTTAAACCAGTTTGATTTGTGGAAAATAACAAAACTGTAATCAGACAAAGGCTACAATACGTACGTGACTAATTATTACAGTATAATTAAAGCTCTAGGAACTAATACCTGTAATAATGTGGCTTTAATTGTCTTCAATTACAAGAGGTGGGGAGCTTCAACAGAAAAGACCTCTCCACCATCCCCGTTGATATCAATTATTATCATCATCAATAGTTAAATTGGGCTGTGCCACATGGGGTCCCACGTGTCATTAGAGGGAGCTAAGTTCAATTATGCATACAGTTAATATGAGATGCTTTCATTTTTATATTTTTTAGGTAGATAAAGGTTGAATGGAGACATAAAAGGTTGAATGGAGACATAAATTAGCCTTAAATGTTGCTTTCTTTATTGAAACCATATTTAGCAGTGTACAGATATTTTACTAAAGTCAAAGTAGGAATACCACATTATGAGAAAAAAAAAAAAAACTCCATAACAAGTATGCAGTATAAATCCTTCTTAAGTGAAAGTGAAGAGGTTTTACATATTCAAGGCTGCAATCTTCTCTTTTTGCCTTCTGGTTAAAAAAGTGTTACCTACATGACTCATGCAAATCCAACTGTGTTTTGGAAGAAAAGTGTCAGACACACCTGCACATGATGCAAGAACCTGCTTCACTAAATGTTTGTGATGCAAACTGAAGCAAGCGCCTTTGAACTCAGCTGTTGTTACTTGAAATATTGCTGTCTGACCGAGCTGAGGTAATGTTACCTTGTCTAAAGTGAGCTAAATGTTGCATTATATGTGGGATCCCACATACCTGCTGCATCTTGACACCTGCTGCTCTACTTTGTTTAAAGTATTTCCTGTTTGTGCTACAAATGGTCTCAAATCACAACACTACAAGATGCAGTCAGTTGACTTTTACGGCCAAGTATCCACAGTTGCGGTAGAGAGGAGGAGGAGGTCAAGGTAGAACCTTCAAGGCAGGCACATTTGCCGAGCAGTGACAACAAATATGTGAGAGATGGCAGAGGTCATGGAAAAAGGAAAAAGTGATCCAGGAGCTTCATTTTTTCATCTTACTGCAGGCTTTAATATGAATAAACAACACTACCTTGATTTTTTAAGACTAGAAATGTGACTTTTACTGCAAATCTTCTCCATCAGTCATCTAATTGATCAGGAGCTGTTATGTTTTGAAAATTGCGCAGTAAATGTGCCCAGCCTGTTGACACTGGTAGAGACTGGGGAATATGATTAAATATCAGTAAGTTTAACACAGATACAGACATTTTTTCCAGCTGTAAGTGCTGCAAACTATTTAATCAATACATTCATAACAAATCTTCTGTTATGTCTACAAAGCCAGACATTTAAATTGAACGATGAAGCATTGTGAGACAATACAGAGGACGAAGAACCTGAACACATGCACTTTTTCATGGTCAAATAAATTCATGATTGTGTCTTTGATATTGGTTACACAGGGAGCAGATTTAAAATGGTTTTCTTGCAGCTATACTTCAAACACTGACTACAAACAACAGAGAAGACATAGAGAGGAGCTTTAGATATGCATAACCACATGTGATGTAGTTGGTGAGGGAATGAGAGACTCTGCGTGCGTCCTTCAGTATGTCTAACTTTGAGAGGAGCACTGAAGACGATTGCACTCTGCATAATTCAATTGGCAGACAACACTCCAGGGCTGCATAACATGCCTTGAGAGACTCGATATGGTGTATGAGTGTGTGTTTAACATGGTAAAAAGGTAAATTTTAACGAGGCTGATGTCACAGCGAGGGGCTCAGCAGGAGTCCTGGAGAGCCTTGGAGGAACACTCTAATCTTTTCTCTACCTCTTTACCTACCTCAGATAACACTTGTCCTTTAATATTTTTTAACTGTGGCCACCTCTTAGACACATCCATACCTGGCAACTATTGCCTAGTTTTTTTTATGTTGCTTCTGGTTTAGATCACATTCATTTGGCTTTAACATGCACCTCAAACTCTGTCACGCATTATGAGTTTTGACTGGATTATGTGTCCCCACTTGATTCGGGAAAAAACATGCACATCAGTTCCAGCCTTTATTCATATGCAGCAGGCAGAATGTTTGTTTCAGAGACTGTTCAGAGAGCTATCCACAGCTACTCTACATTAAATGAAGGTGAACTTCCTGCTTTAATATTTTTTGTTCAACTCCAAGGCCGTGAACAAAAAGTTGCCCAGAGGTAAAGTTACAAAATGTTTAAACTAATGCATATCTCCACCTGTCTCTATGTCAGATTTACACAAAAGATCAGAAAGTTAAGTTTTTACTCTGGGGTGAAAATTGTGCCTCACTATCAAGAAGCTGGTAACTCACAGGACAAGAATTAAATAAAGAGCTAAAGCTAATACGTTTGCTCAATTTGCTGATGATGTGACTAAATTTGCAGGTAAATTAAAGAATAGATTATAATGTTCACTTGATAATCATTTACTGGATGACAGGTCAGGAGATCATTATAATTCATCCTTGCAGGGGTATGAACATCTGAACTGAATATTTGGGATAAATCATCCATAAAGTATGAAGACATATCTTTAAAAACCAAAATGAAAACCCGCTAGTGGCACTACATTAGAAATTATGAGATCACCAAAGGCAGTAGTAATTTATTCTCTGGGTATCAAGACTGGCATGTCAGACCAACAGGCAAATGTGAGTTGGTCTGGTGGCTCTTTGTTTACCTCTGTTACCATGCATTATCAACAGGTGCTGCAGTTGGATGGACTATAACCAATCGGAATAACAGTAAGTGTGATACAGTGCTGAGTGATTCATGCAAGTTTGACAGTGCTAGGTATGATTTCAAGGAAGAAAATAGCAGCCTGGTCACAACAGTTTTTAAAATTAAAGCTATACAGTACGATAAAATGTGCTTCAGTAAAAGTTTGAGGTGGGAAACAGGCAGAACAGAAGCAGAAGCTTGAGTCACATTTTTGATGAGAGTGAATGAACTATAAGCTCAGCAGATTGTTCTGATTTCTATGGGTTTCATTTAACTGTCGGTTTCTATTGTAATCAGTGTGATATCTATCAGTTTTGAGCTTTGCATGCCCCTATTTCATGATATATGAAACCTTGTAACACAGTTCTATGTGTGATATAAACATTACCAGGATTCTGTTCAGCCATGCAGTGTCTCTGACACTCCCAGATAGTCCACGTCATGTTTGACAGGTTTTATCAGTAACAGACATCATTCATTAACATCATGACCACATCCAATCAACTATTTATTTAAACTCACTATCTGCCTGTTTTTGTCCTGCGTTTAACATCTTACACTGCACATATTTTGGTTGCATTAGATTTAGATTTGTTTTACAGCTAAATTGCTTTGTATGAAGAATATTAAACATGCTTATTAATAAATTTTTATTGTTGTGATGCTGTCATTGCAGGAAAGTCTGGGCGGGATAAAGATAGTGATCTTTAACCTCTGCATCAGAAAATACAACAGCAACATTTTACCTGCTGCATGTTTTAACCAACTGAAACCACCGCCAGCTATTTTTATGGCTCTTTATTCAATATGTTTTCTTGCTCTGCAACTCTTTTGTTTATCACACTTTGCTTTCAGTTTTTTAATGATGCAAAGTGGGACTTTTTGACAGTTGTCAGATGTCATGATCTGCTTGAATCAGGACATCAGTCATTTTACTTAAATAAGAGTTTGTAGTATACAACTATTAATCACTATGGGCTGTCAAATTCTTACTACCAAGAGATGACTGGAGTTCAGAATGCAACTGCATCCATAGTTATCTGTTTTTCAGCTGTGGCTCTTATCCAGATGTGGATTGAAAGATGATGGTTGTATGCATAAGTAACCAGATTATTTGTCCATTAAGCTTCAAGGTTAAGCTTTATGGTCATTGTACAGTAGTGCACAATAGAATGCAGTTGTGTGGGTATGTGCAAACATAAAATATGTATCTGGTATGAAAAATACACACATTTCTGAAAAAAAGTGTATGGAAAAAAACTTAGTCACAGAGAAAAGCTGCAGCCTAACTGTCTGATAGCAAGTGTCAGCCATTAATACAGTGTCCTTCTAAATTCTGTCTATTGTCTCCTCTCAGAATGAATGTTTAGTGGGAAGTGAAGGCACTCAACAACTTTTCAATACAATGCATTGGACATAGCTAACTGTCATTTAAAAGTAGATGTTACACTACAGACGGTGTCTTATTTCCCTCAAGCTGGTGACACAATTGGTTACCACCTTTTTCTCCTGTTTCTAGAAACCTCCCAGCTCCTCTTCACAGGTACATTACAAGTACACTGATGTCACAGTGAAATAACTGTTGAGAACACTGTTTGAAGCCTTGTCTGTCTGTCTGCCTGTCCAAAAACTGGATATACACACCCATGAAATTCTAATCTCTTCTGCTGTGGATTACGGCAGCTGTATCTGTGACATGAGACCTCCCAAGGCTCTTGATAAGCTGCCAGCTAAAATATCTCTGTTTAACTGAGCTGGTCCACTGTGTGTGAGGTCACATTCTACATACCGAGACAAATATAGAGAGGCTAAGCTGTCATTTAATAAGTCTTCTGTAGGGCTGCACGGTCCCTCAGTGGGCTAAAGAAGCCCCTGAGGCTTATGAGAACCTACAACAACCTCTGTGGATAAACTAATGCACTGAGGTCGAGTATAAACTAGTCTTTTGGAGGCTCTTGAAAAGTTGATACTTTCAGCAATAAAAAAATATCTTTTCAACACAGGTAACCTCTGTTATTAGTTAAGGTTTTCTGGTTAGATTTTAATTTTTTTTAAGATAAAATGCAAAGCTAACTGTACAGTACAGCACCTTATCTTGATGAATGTGGCAGAGGAGCAGGAAGTGACACACAGAAAGGGAAGAGATGGAGGGAGATTTAGTTATTGGGATTATACTCCCCTCTTCCTTGTCTCTTCTGATAGCAATCACTGTGGCTGCCTGGGTTATCAGCTTCTCCCTAGCATTTTATGTGTGCGTTTGTTAAGTATGTGTTTGTGGGTGTGGGGGGTGACTCCCTTGAGGGAAAGTGTTATACTGTAATTTGATAGTGTCACACAGTTAGAATAAATTGGCAGCAACAGAACAGAGCAACACACACACACATACACACACACACACACATCAGTGCTTTGGACGGATAATCTGGTTAGGCTAAGGACACACTACAGCAATGAACAGACTGAGGAGAGATCTAAGATTACAACCCAGATGACTGATACAAGCTCATTTTGTTCACATTGCTTCATAGAGCGCACAAGCTCGATTGATAGTTGTTTTTTGGGAAAACACACTGGACTTAGTATACTTGAGCATAAATTAGATCTAAGAAACATGCATTAGATTAAAGGTTTATGTAGACACATTTTTTACATTTTTCTATCCACCTGCCTGGTTGAATGCTTCATTAGGTGAGCTAGAAACACTAACTTTAATAGGGGTTTTAACATGTAAGGTTGCTGTGTGTGTTGCCTCTCACACAATGTATTGTAGGGCTGCTCCGGCAGTCTGACCTTGCAAAGAATAATGGGTAAAAAGACTGCAAGGACACAACAATTGATGTGTTGAAAAAGAATACAGTTTTCATGATTTACTTTTAAGAAATAAGTGAAGTTTTAACTGTGAGCTTAACCAGCGGTCTTTGCTACATTCAAAAGATCTGTTTTGGCAGCAATGTCTGGACAGGATTCAGACAGCCTCTCCAGCATGCAGAACCATGTCAGTCATGCCCCTTGGAAATAACATATTTGGCACCTAGTAGACAATGAATCAGTCACAATAGACAAAACACATTCAAGCACAAAATTTTCCCTACGAGAATCAAATCCTGAAGAAGTATTTTGACTGCAAGGCCACAGACTTTAGATTCATTTATTATGTTATCTTTTAGTCTTCTGAAAGTGACTATAAGGTATTAAAAAGACTGAACCTTCCCTAAATAAACTTTACACAAGTAAGTCATTTAGTAAAATAAAAGCTAATCTTGATTTTAATCTGAACTCTAAACTGAAATTCTTAAAGTTAACTCATTCTCTACAGAAATATAGATGTATCTGGTACAAGAACACATAGACATGCATGGTGAGTACACAGAAAAACACACACTCACACACAGTGATCAAAGTAAGCAGTCGGTAGAAGCAGAATAGTTTTGTGGAGAAGCAAACCTGGTGTGACGAAACATTGGGAGAAGAGCGGGTGAGATGAAAACAAAGAGAGAAAAAGAAAGCAACTGAGAGAGGAAGAGAGTCTTGTTTAAATAGCATATTAGATGTGCCTCTCCATGCTGGGCTGAACACAGAGACAGAGTAAGACACACACACACAACTTTGAGAAACAACCAAATATAGAGAGACAGAGTAAATCGGAGCCATGGGTTTAAAAAGAGACTTCTTGTGTTTGTCTGCATGAAATGCTGCAGAGATGGCTTCTCTTAGCCACAAAAACAATAAGCAAGGACGTAATTCTTTCAAAATGTTTTCATGTGCCCTAAGTCATATTTGTAAAAAATTAAACAACAGCATAAAAAAAATTTCTCCTTGACCTCTCCTTGACTTATAAACTAATATTGGAATACTTAGGTCCTCAAGATAAGCACATTGTACATCATATTTTGAAGAGCTCATAGTACTCTTTTTTTCTGAAAAGCACACTGTTGGTCACAGGATGCAGAGTAATTTGTGGCTCCTAAAGTTAGTGGAGCCAGAGCCTTCAACTATCAAGCTCCTCTCCAGGGAAACCATCTTCCAGTTTCAGTCAAAGGGCAGACATCCTCTTCACATTTAGGAGAAGGCTTGAGACTTTCTTTTTTAACAAAGCTTATAGTTTGGGCTGACTTAGATTTGCCTGTAAACCAGCCCCTAGTTATGCTGCTATACAGGCTTAGACTACTTGAAGACTGCCATGACATACTGAGCCCCTCCTCTCTTTCTCCATTTGTATTCAGGTTCCATTAATTCTTGTTACTAACCTACAACCTTCTCAAGAGTCTCTCTGCTTTCTTGTCTCACAGATTCACATGGATTGTGGTTACTCCTGAATTGTGGATTGCATGGCTTTGGCCAATCCTTTAGTCTTGCTCGATGCTTACCTTAGCTGTTGCCCATACTGGCAAAACTTTATTGCTCTTCTCCCTCTTCGCAATATTATTATTATATACTAACATATATTTTACATTTAATTGTGAGCTAATTTTTTGATTAGTCACATTAATACTGTAGTTTTTGTTGTTTTGTTGTTGTTGTGCATCTCTTTTCCCCCTTTTTTTCCTCTCTCTTCTCTCAACCCACCAGCTGTGTCAAATGGTTTGTCTAAGTGAGGCTCTGTTTAAGGTTTCTGAAAGTTAAAAGGAGGATTCTTCTCACCACCATCACCTAGTGGTGGCTCTTGTGGGAATTGCTTTAAGTTGTTGGGTATCACTCTGGATCTGCTCTACATGTTAAGTGTCTTGAGAAAACATGTCCTAAAACATATTGTGATTTGGCACTAAAATAATTAATTGATTTGAATAGACCTACATATGCACAGAGGACCTAATAAATGCAAACTGGACAATTGAGTGAAAAACATATTTGTAAATTCTTTAACTCTGGTGAGTGGTTTCTCCATCAACCCAAATAAATATTTTAAATATGTTTAAAATATTTTAGGATTCAAAGGGATTCTTTGTGGAAATGCCAAGACAATCTGGACCAGAGTCATAAGCAAAGCAGAGTCCGTAAAAATACTCAACAGAAAACTAAACACTTTAAAAGTCAATTTGATTAGCTATCCAATAATTCTTTTTGAATATTTCCAAGCTTCAATCTGTGCTGTGCAGCTGAAACAGCAGGACATGGTCAGAAAGATGAAGTGCGAGATGTAGGAGAGCAGGAAGTTTGAGTCAGCTCAGGCTGAATGAGAAGGTGAGATTGATAGCATTGTATATGGTTAAGTCATTTTTTTGTAACAAAATACTTGGCAATTAAAATGTTTTCAGAGAAGCATCTTCCATTTGATATTATTTTGCAATTAATTTAAAAAGATGACTCATTTAGCAAGTAAGGTAGTTATTATAAAAGACTAATATTAGTTCTTTTTCTGTGTAACTATGCCTAATTCTACAACATATATTAATATATTGGACAATGTTAATTAAGCTTCAAACTTTTTAGTAGTTATTTGGTAAAGTCCTTTTTTTAACATAACAGTGCATCAGCAATGTCCAGATACAAACAAGAAATAGTTTTTCTAAGCTTGATGTGAAAAAAATGCCTGGCCTGCAGAGACATCATGGGACCAGAGAGTCAGAGAGAAACAGAGGCACAGAGGAAGTAAGATGAAACATTAAATTTAATCTGATGGCATGACTTTGTTTCTCCGTGAAAGCTAAATGGAATCTCTTTCTCACCTGCCCAGAGCAGATAAACCCATAGTTTAATATGATTTTGATATGACTGTTTCAGTGAAATGGTCCTTTAATCCCCTGGCAGGCCTTAGCCCTCTTGAATTAAAAATAATTTTGCTATACAACAATCTATCTTAGATGGATTGTCTAATGGGTTTGTGTGTGTGTGTGGTATGTTTGTTTTGATTGTTTGCAGAGATTAAAACATCCACACAGGAGAAAGAATGCAATTTATGGCCCAAAAAATGTTGATTAATTTTTCTTTGATGCTTTTGGAGGAGTTTGTTCTCAGCTTCCATAGATGGAACAGAATGTAAATAATGTGAGGACAAAGACGCAAGGACAAATTTGAGGTGTGGGTGTGGGTGTAGGTGGGGTGTGGGTGGACACAGAAGGATTATTTAATCTTCACACAGTCTGAAGAATGGATGCCTTCATTGATGTTGTTTTCATCTAAACATACAAATTCATCACCTTCCTCTTCTCTCTGTTTGACCCTCCTTCTTCCTCCAACTCCCCAAAGCTCTTCTTTCTGTCTGTTAACATATTGCAGTTCAAATCAAAGACAACAGATTGGTATTACTGTAAAAGGGTAGTCACACAAAAGTACAAGCAAGCGATTCCATTCATATCTTCGCTAGCTGTACGTCTGTACAAGTGGAAAAGTCCAGTGTATATTATTTAGTTGGAATCCAGCAGTGAGGTTGCACATTACAATCAACTGAATATCCCTATGCTTGCCTTTTCCTTCCAAGCTTTTAAGAGACCCTTTAGTTGCCAAGAAACTTGACCAAAAAAATGCAAAAAGCAGCCATTATTTACCAGAGAAACATAGTGTTGCAACATGGAGGACTCCCTAGAGAGAACCTGCTCCCTCTGTAGGGGGAAAAGAGCTCATCATTTTTGTTATATTATACCAAATAAATCCCTTTTTATTAGATGCTGTGAATGTTCAAAATCAGGGAATGGATGATGTATGGATGATGAATTTATAAATTGAATAAATGAAAGAAGGGATGGTGCACAGAAGGGAAGTTGGACCTCTGGTTGTTCAGGTTGGGTGGCCGCCAGGATAGATTTTATCGTTTATTGATGGGTGCATGGATGAATGGCTGGATATATAATAACAATGGATGGATGGATGATATGCAGCTGGATTGCTTAATGGATGATATAAACCCTGGTTGGATGTATGGATTTTGAATGATATATGAATGGCTGAATGGTTGTCTTGATGATGTATGGCTACCTAAATTGGATGCTTGAAAAAAGATACTGGACTGCATGGTCAATTTATAGATGAATGGATAGACTGATTAATGACTGAGTGGATAAACACATTCATCTAAAGACCCCAATCAAATGTAATAGAACATGAATATACTGTAAGGAGGTAAAACACTTTGGAATACATGTTATACTGATCTGTTGTCTGAGCTCTATGCAATATATTGTATAATGTAGCAGTAAGCTTTAGTTCATAGATGAGCACAGTCATCCTGAACTGTGACATTTTTTTCCCTTTCAGTTCTTCATCTGAGTGTAATTGGCCAATGAATATATTATAAATGTAAAAATTAAATAGTGCACTTACACAGCCACTGTTCTTTCCTGATATGAACTAATTACCCAATAATACCTCAGTCAATTGGATTGGGATTGGAGACCATCCAACCAAGACTAGGGCAGGTAATAGAATCCAACCTATTTCTTCTACAGGTGCAACAGACACACACTGTGGCTTACACACACACTTTTTTTTCCATTTTTTATTTCAGCAGCACAATTTTTGGTGAAAATTACAGTGAACCATCCTGAAGAACCTCCAGCCAGACTCGAAAATATTAACAGTGTCTTGAGCTGCACAGAATTCTAAGCATCCTGATAAATTGACTCTGAGAATATAGAGCATATAAAGTGTCCTATTAATCTGCATTGTGCTCAGTTCAGGACCCTTACATCATCACCTTGTGCATTTTATCAACCAGCAGCTCAGGTTTTATGGAGCATTTATGGAGCATAAACGCCCCTGTGTAGGAGAGTTCTGGCATTTCTGATTCCTTTATATGCAGACAATTCCCTACAATACACCAGGGTGTAGATATGAGCAAATTTGTAAAAAGGAAGGGCACTGTACGAATTCAAATCTTTGAGAAGCATTAAAACTTATGATTCATTTACGATTCAACACAGAACCTACTTCTAATGAAGCAGCAGGTATGTTCTCCAAACAAGTTTCACATTTATTTCTATATCTTGTGCATTCATCTTGAGAAAGGTGTCAGATCCTTTTGCCACATATAAACAAATGTATTGTTCATGGCACTAATGAGAAGAACAAGATTAATAATTTGATAATTCGTTTTCGCTGCTTCTTGACACAGACTAGTCTTTGGTGTGGCACATCTTTATGTGGGTAGGATGTTTTGCTTAACAATTTTCTGATATTGTAGCAGTTAAGTAAAAAAAATTGCAGAATTGCAAATGTATGTAATGAATAAAGTCAATATAGAGATGCCATGAAAGTAAAGCTTTGATTTCTCCTGGTTACATAATTATTTGCTGTTTTATTTACGAAACGTGCCCATTTTCATACAGTGTTACTGAAAATACCGAATTCATAAACATGAGTCTGATTCAGAAAGTGAGGTACACAATGCACACTTAGCAGAATACCAAGTAAGAATGCAAATTTTCTTTGTTTGGACAATAAGCTCATCATAAATAGTAATAAACCTGTCTAGTTTATTACTGTTGAGTGTCACTACTCTGTTTTACTGTGTACATTTTTGTCAGATCAGTTTTTTGGTGCACCACATTTTATGGCTATGTGTGCAGTATGCCTCCAATTATATGTGACATTATTAAAAAAGGCACAATATTTGAAGATGGTTTCTGATTTTAGACTACTGTATTTTTCACATAATGTGTGTATTTTAGTGATTCATTATTTTGAATTGAGGGTCATAAATCATGTGATGAAGCACAGGCCGTATGAAGCTTTAAGTACATTTTGTCTCACTAGATTGAGCAGCTTTGACATATATCAGCCTGCAGCATATAATACTGAGGAAAAAAAGAATGACGAAAATCTTGACCGGAGAATCCTGTGTTTCACTTTCTTTTTATTGCCTTGCTCTACTCTCTGTCGTCTTTTGCCCCATTTCTTATCTTCTCCCTCGACAGCTCAGATACCTGTTAAATACACACAAAGTAAGACATCAGTGGTGGTGATTGAAGCCCACATAGTGGCCGTCTCTCTGCCTGTTTGCATTTGTTTGAGATCACCGCTTATTAGTGCTTCAGGGGTTTTGATGTCAACATGGATTCAGATGATTTATCTCCAGCTCTCTTGAAAATATGCTTCAAACACACCTGAGGTGATGCTGGATATTTCTACACACAGACAAGTGCACTCACGTGCTCAGATATGCATGCAAAAGCCTGAACACATGTAGGCCAACGCCCACACAAGTCAGGACCGTAACATATACAGAATGTTCTCCCACATTAAAACAACATCTGAACCCTTTAAAGCACAAGCAGCTGTACTCACAGTTACCAAGGATTTCTGTGCATTTTGTATACAAACTTTGTTTTCATGTGAAGCCAGATATCATTTCATTTTTGTACAAGGAGAAAGATTGCAAAAGAAATGTGAAATAACTCATGTTATCAAAGCACTGTTTTACAGGATATGTAGCTGGACTTTTTGACAGAAAAAGACTACACCTACACCACTGTGTTTTTTTCTTTTTTACACACTGGCTTTAAACACATACCTTTTGTTTTGTTTATGCCCTCTGATACTCTTGCATACTTCTCCAGCTTTTAAGATGGGCAGAAACAGCAAGTCCTTTGGTAATGATAATGCAGACACCCTTGTAATTATTATGCAAACAATGTGTATGACATTGTTTTGCTCTCGTTTTATATTTGTAATTTATCTTGTGCCTTCAATGTTGTACCAATGTACCATGTACCAATGTTGCAATTATTGAATGTTCGTTGTACTTGTGTAGTGATAATAAAATATCTATTTATCCATCTACAGTATTTTGCTGTCTATGCCAGTAGTTGGTGTGCACTTAAATGCATACTATGTCCTTTCTGCTCCTAGAGATCAAATTATCCAAAACAGTGCTGTAGTTTGGTGACATCAACATCAATCACTGCAGATAAAAATCTATCTGTCTGCCTTGGGTAGACATGCCGATTCTGGTGATAATATCCATATTGAACACCTCTGTGTAACATCATAAACATAAAACAAAAGTTGAAATGTTCCAGAGCCATTTCTTTGGTTGGCTGTAGTGGGGACAAAGTGTAGTTGGGACAAAGTGCAATGGAAAAGTTACAGGACAATAAATCATAATGCACATGTAGCATGCAACTAGTAACAGATAAAAACATTAGATGTGTGTAGAGTGATGATAGTGTAATTTAAGTTGGAAAATGTGACAAACATATGACATATTTCTATTCGATTTTCAACAATCATTTCCATTTGTTCATGTCAACTCGTTTTGCCCTCTTCTGCAACGGACTGGAAAACTGTCACCAACTGTTGTTTCCTTTTGAGTCCAACTCCGTAATTTTGTAAAACACTACCAGGTGGAAACATGCATTTATCAGCATTTTCTTAAATTTAAATAACTACATTTGCCAGTGGAAACAGTTTTTTTTTTCCAAAATGAAACCAAAATTTATTCAGATTTTCCAAAAAATTTAAATTAACTATATCTAAGCTGCAGTTACAAATTGCTCACAGGTAAAATGAGCTGTACCTCATACAGACACAATAGATTGTCAATGCCTTTCAAAATGGCAAAAACAGCTCCAAAAGGCTAAGCAGGCACTAAAAAATAAATAATTTTATCATTTAAGTAAGAAAAGGTATTGTCTTTACCCACACTTTTCAATATCCCAGTTTGTGGTCTGTGTTGTGAAGAAAACCTTGTGCAAATGCAGGACTGGGGAGTAGAAGAGCAGCAATCAGTAGCACTCGGTAAGTATATTCACCATTCAAAGACTTCTTTGGGTATTTTTGGAGCATTTCCACACTTTGTTTACCTTCAGGTAAAAAAGGAAAAATAAGATACATACTGCTTACTTTTTGCCAAATATGAAAGAGGACCAGAGAAGATAAAAAAATGGAAATGGAAATGAGATGAAAGGACTGTAAATGATGGGTACTGGGAGACTTTTACTTTGATACACATCTGTTTTCACACTTCAAAGGTGCTCAGGAAACAATAGTGCAATTATAACAATGAGCTGGAAGGTGAAATGTTTTATGAATTGCACTGTGAAAGCTATTTCATGTTTCATCTTTATAAATTTGGTATCTGATATTTTTCAGTTTATGCCTATCTCAATTTTGGCCCCAAATGTTGGACTGCTGATGTGTTTTTTATTTTACAAACGGCTTCACAATCATCTGCTGTCCTCCTAGCCTAGTAAAAGCACAGCCTGCCAATTCATTTGTGTACAAACTGCAGCAGGCTTTAACTGTTATGTGCTGGTTCCAGACTACAAGGCTGATGGGACTCATGATTCCTCTGAAGAAAAGCTGGGGCCCGGTGCAGAGGACGCAGATAATGCTTTTAACACACTACATTTAGCTTTACTAAATGTCAGGTTTTTGTTGAAAAAAGACCCATTTTTAATCAATGATTTTTTACTGTTAAGCACAACTTTTATTTATTTTTTTTAACTGAAGTTTGGTTAGACAGAGATAACAGTGCAGCTTTTCAACACCTCCCAGTTTCAGTTTTATCAGTGAAGCTGGAATGCGTATAAAATTTTTATTCTTTTGAATATGTGGTTCTTCAGTTGAATTCTTCTGCTTTTATTTCTAAAAGTCAAATTCATGTTGACAGCCTGTAGGACAGAAGGACTAAAGAACTGTGCTGTGCTCTTAATCACTGGACTGACTCAGCCCACACAAACAACAAGGTGCACACACTGGACATAATCATCTCAAAGGGTCTGCACATTTCTGTGGTTGTGGCGACTGATGTTGCTCTCTCTGATCATTCTTGTGTTTTCTTTGAAAGTGTTATCTTGGTGCACATAAATGTTCAAACAGAGGTAATCATAAAACAGTGTATCACTGAAAACACCAGTGAAATATTTATTCAGGCTCTCTCCTCCACACACGCCTTCTCTTGAGTCCCAATGTGCTTGTAAATATTTGTAGTTTTGAAATAACAAATTTGTTCATGCCAGTGCACTAAGAAATGCGAGACAGTCCTTCTTCTCTGATATCTTTGCCAAAAATAGTTATTATGCACTTGCCTTGTTTGCTACTGTCGACAGCAAACAAAATTTCCTGTCTAAGTAGCCCCTCAACTTCTATCCAATCAGGCTCACGATTTTCCTCCTTCCTTACAAAAAAAAATGTTAAAAATCTGTCAGTGCCTCTGTATCAAGTACAGGAAATCTAATGCCCCTGTGTTCACTTAAAATCAACACAGTAATAGTATGATGCATTTAGAGGTATGACATATGAGACAATAAAAGTTTAACACAATTTTCCCTAATCAACTATGAAAACCTCAAGGCCATAATACAATATCTGAAATCTTCCTCTTACTGCTATGATATTCCATCAACAGGCTTTTTCAAAATTGTTTCAAAACACATTGCCTGAGATTGTCAACACATTTCTTCTTTCACATATGTTCCCACACGCTGTGTTGTCATCAAGCCACTCAAGAACAATTAAGACAGTTCATCAATGAGCAGTTATAGGAATATTTCAAACCTCTTATTTCTAAGTCAGAAAAAGGCTAAGAAAGGGCTGTTTTTCAGCTTCTTTGCTCTTAAAATACTTTTTGATGTCATCCCGTCAAAGTTCTGACCACATGACAGCACTGAAACTGCCCTTGTTAAGGGCCTGAATTTCATCAGTTTAAACACTAACAGGGGAAGAATTTCAGATTTAGTATAAATGGTACTCCCTGCTACATTTGTCACCGTCTACCACAATGCATTACTAGACAGACTGAAAAATTTGGTGGGACTTTCTGTCACAGCATCTAACTGGTGTGAATCATACTTAAAGGACATGGATAACCCTTATACATCTGAGTGGAAAAAACATAACATGCAGGGTTCCCCAAGGCTCCATTCTGGGTTCTCTTTAGTCCAACATCCACATTTTTCTGTTGGATTAGATAGTGGAAAAGAACAAAGGATGTTGTACAAATGTGTTCACAAATGGTGTTCACAAATCTATTAGATAGCTGTAGCTGATTCAAAGCCAGAGTCTACTGCTAGAGTTTTCTTTAAGATGAAAAAACTAGATCAGAGTAAAAATTAAACATGTAGAAGCAACACTCAGTTTTTATGCTCTACATATATAGAATAAACACCCAGAAAACTGCAGGCCTGCTGCAACTCCCAGCTGTTTTAAATTACAGCTGAAGACTTTTCTGTTTGCCTTTGCTTTTTGTTAATTTGAGGTGGTGGTATCTTACATTGCATTGTGACTGTTATTCTCCTGTTTTATTTGTCTTCTTCTTATAAAACCTCTTGTTACCTTCAATTTAACACTTTTAAAATTGTACTTTAAATGTCTTTTCAAATACTTTTATGTTGCTTTTATATTTTATATTATGTTTTAATGCCCTTTATGCTTCGTGTAAAGCACTCTGAATACCATTTTGTTTAAATGTGCATGCAAATAAACATGCCTTGCCTTTAGTAATGTTCTTGCAGTTTTGGTCTGCCACTGGTTAATGAATATAAAAGAAAACAGTCTTTAGCTGATAAATGAAATAAATGGCTTCCTTTGTAGCCCCTTTGTGGAAGCAATCTGGACACAGTGGGACATCAATATGTAATTAGTTGTCCGACAGTTGGATTCGATTTATAGCTGAAGGAGCCTCTGAATGCCAAAGGGCAACCAAGACCCTCTATATGGAAAATCATTTACCACAAAAACAGTATTATCAGCTGATATTTAGCCTAAGCTCCTTCAGTGGGCTCAGATTGATGTGTTGAATGTGTCCCATGTTTCTAAAGCTATTTTGCTGAGGTTAAATGGCTCATGCTAAATTTGTTGGTGTGATTATGGAGTGTTGAATCCAGCAATTTGTTTCTGTGGGAAGGAGAGAATTTATCCATTTGAACTCCAGTGATGTTATATAACTGCAGTAGATGATGCCCATATATACAAGTCTCCATCCTCCTCCTAAGAAAGGTCCAGCAGACAAACATTGTTTAGCCTATTTTAATTAAAACTGGTTAATCCTTACAAGATTAGCTTTTTCTGAGCTGACAGAAGCCCAATATTCAATCTGCTTGTAGCTTCAGTCTGGTCTACCATAGAGGAGATAACTGACTTTTTACTTGAGCAGTGGAAATTGTTTCCTTTGCATTTGAACGTAATGGGATGAAAGTGATTTTCCAGGTATTAGTCAAACCATCAGCTGTTACCAAGGAAACCAAGTTACAACCTGTGAAAAACTTTAGCTTTTTATTGAAAAACAAATGAAAATATAAATCAAGGTCTTAATATTTTTTTCTTTAGCCAAGTGACCACAGTATTAACGGTATAATTCCCTTCAAATGTCCATAGTTTGGAATCACTGGAGGTCATATATTAACATCCAGCTAGGCATTATCTCTTACTAAAGACACTCTTTTGTGTCTTGACTTTTTGAAGGATCCTCCTCCACCCACCCAGCACCACCAGCATCTTACTGTGTAAGAATAAAACACATTAGTGAGGATAAATCAAAAAGTCTAGTATTAAGTTTGATGTAATTTCTGTTGGCTGTTAATGTGAAAAAAAATCTTTGGCACCACTGAAGTGTAAATACAACAGCAGGATAAGATTTGAGATAAAATGTATTACAACAACAGTTTTCTCTTTTTTTGATCTTTTTACTGGGAGATGAATGACAGCTATCACTGTCAGCACAGACCATAAAGTGTCTGCCTTCACATCTGACAATCAAAATATGTTAAATAATACAGAAAATGAGATGATGAGTTTTATGGTAATTACTTTATCAAATGTTCCCACCTGAGTGACTGAAAAGCTGTGGCAAAAACACACAGTTGGTGGTTCACAGGGGAGCCAAGTTCTCTTGATAATGTAACTTAAGGGCATTGAGGTGTGTGTGAGGAGACTGTTAGAGGGGGTAGAACAGAGAAAAAAAAAAGACAAAAGTATGCTAATGTGTGTCAGAGTTTGCAGAGGACTCAAGTGTTCTCAGTCTACAAACGGTTCAAATTAAAACAGCCATGGAAAGTGAGGTAGAGGCATGCAGGTAGAAAGTAAAGTAAGAGAAACTTCAGTCAGGTGCTGTCACAAAGCTTGCATAGCGATTAATGTTAGCAGTCCACAGATGGGCTATAGCAGTCAGTTAGCAGCACGCCTCTTAAAGGTAGCCATCAGCCATCTGCCAATTAACAGGCTGTCAGGTTTCAAGCAGCCATCCACAATCAGCATGCAGGAAGGTAGGAGTGCAGCAGATAGCATGTGTCCACAGCAGGAGAGCACAGAAATAGACTCCACAGTCATCTGCAAGTATCCCAGTCTATTTCTTCAGTTTAGATGTTTGAATGTGATATGGAATATAATCTGCTTCCTTCATAGATGTATACAATATATATCAGGGGCCCAGAAAACATGTTGCCGTATTGATATGAGCTTAAATATATGATGCATGAATTGACTTTTTCAATATTTGGAAATGAAAGAAACCTGCAACATGACTTTTAAGAGGTACACTTGTTTGCAGCACTAGTCCTTTCATTTCTAAAACTTTTTTTTTTTACTGCATGCATCAAGTTGATAGACGTCTGTCAGATTTTGAAAGCAAGCATGACTCATAGTGTTCCAGTGAGAAATGGCAACAGCTGGGAGTAACAGTGTTAACTGAGACTTTGCCTGTTGGATCTTGAAGGTAGAGAGAAATGAACCATGAGTGGGTCGCAGGCAGCAGCACAGGTTAAGGGCACAAAAGCCCTTCAGTCTGGATAAACAGAAAAAGGGCATTTACTAACTCTCTCCTGTTGCCCATCAAAATATGCTACATACAAAATGCATTTTCTTTCCAAAGCCACAATTTGATCCTCCATCAGCTTCCAGCAAGTCACACTGACACTACAAATGTCATAATATTGTAAAACTCCATCACTTTTAAACATTTCTCCTCAGATTACCAGATGCAAGTATCTGATTATGCATTAAGCTAACAGGGAGGTTTTACATTTTAGGCTGTTGAACATTTTCTACACACTACTTAAGCCATTTGTGCTGTATAAGACACAAAACAAGTTCTAGTGTCAGTGTCATATGTTCTCAGTCCATCTGGTTCATGTCTTGCCCCCTGCCTGCATGCACATCTCACAACAATGTCGCTCAGCATCCCATCGCTGGCATAATTCCAAAAAACCCTCTATAAGTGTTATTTTTGTGTTTTATTGTGGCATGAACATGTGTGTAGTCACATTTTTTGACACGGTGTATCGTCATTTTCAGGGATAATGTAAAATGCTCCCTTGTAAATAAATGATTGTGAAAATGGTCATGATGACACCATTCTTTTCCTGCTGCAGGGAGCAAGTGCGAAAAAAAAAGCCCTGCAGTGACAGAAGAGTCTTAGTCCTCCTGAGTCATCATGTTATCTAATCTTTATTCTCTCTTTATTTGGACTCAATCTTCAGATTTTAATCTTGCAGCTGATGTGGATGTCACCTCCAGTGTGTTTGCAGTAATGAATGTGTCAGGTTTTGCATTGTGGGAAGAGATAGCTGCAGGAACATGGTGACATTTAGGAATCACATCACATGGGCTGGCAGGCTATTAAAAGGGCTTTATAATGTACTTAACACAGTCTGCATAAACTAAGGAACCATGATCATGTCACAAGGATGGCAACACTAATATCCTCTGTAATGGACTGACCTGGTGAAATAGCAGTTGTTTTTATTGATTTCTTTTGTACAGACATTAAGAGGAACAAAGGTTGGATATGTTATCAAGGCGGAAGAGGTTTTTAAATTAATACATGTAAGAGTTGCACAAAATTACTGCAATATACTTTGGTTAAAGTGAATGTCATGTTTTATAGCCTTTTTCCTGAATGTTATGATCTTTTTATGTGTTTTTCTTGCCATTCACTGTTGTTTTTGTAACCAAAGGTGAGGCTTTTTTTTGACTCATCCTATGTAGCACAAAAAGTGTCCGTTCTTCTGTGTGCGTGGGTGTAAAATGTCAGAGAAAATGTTGTTAGAATGCTCTGTGATCCTGAGGTGTTGAAGGATGACGAGAAAACAAATTTTTTTGGAAAAGGAGAATAGAAACTGGAATGGGAAGAAAGACGACTGGTTTACAATAAACCCAAACTGAATAACAGAAGCAAAATTGCAGAAAGGACAAAAACAAGAACAAAAACAAACAAACAAAAAAACTAACAAAAAAACAAAAACAAAAGAAAGCCTCACAATACTTTTATGCATATGTAATGGATGCATTTACAAGTTCATGTAACTAAGCTATTATAAAACTTATATTTTTGGGGTATCTCGGTAATACAAGACGCTGCATCCTTTTGGTGTGTGTGTGTGTGTGTGTCAGTTTTGTGTGTGTCAGTTTTAAAGGACAGCCACTGTACTGACAGAGCACATCTTTTTTTAAACATCACACACGTGTCAGCTGTGGAATTTAAACTTCTAAGGCCACAATCTTTAGATGACCTTTGAATGAAATTATGCTAAACACACAGCTGTATTACTATCTGTAAAGATCTTTTCCTTTTTTTCTACTGCAACGCTGCATAAGCCAGTATTTCCTCTGTCTGCAGTTTTCCTGTGCATTTAAACAAATGATTAGATCCAAAGTTGCACATATACATGGTCAAGAAATGGAGGCTTAATATATCAGATCACTAGATGAAATTCACCCTCTAACCCCACCTGTTACTTAAGGGTGCATTCATGTGCTGAATGTAACGATAAAGCTTTGTATCAAGCCTTTATTTGTCTAACAGGGACATTTTTTACAAGTGTACTGCATGTGTGAATGAATATAGAAAGGTATATCCATGAGATTTATTGCAGCTTCTACAAAGGTTTTGATGCTCTTTTCAAGCCCAAAAACTTCTCCTCATCAAATTGTCCCAACATGGAACACAGCCATTGGCTACAGATAGATAAATGTTATCAAGTCTAAAAACCTCAATACAGCAGTGACCAAATGCCAAAACTATCAAAACAGATAGTTGTTAGCATGATTTGACTATTAACTCAACAATATGGTTCACTGGCATCACAGTGTGTCAGTGTTTGATAATGGCTTATGTTTGTTTAAAGGCTCTCCTGATTTTGCTTTTGCTGGCCTGTTTTCAAAATGCATGAGGAAGGAAAAGCTGTTACCAAGATTGTTTCCTGCAAAATGCACAAGGGTGTAAACTTAATCACAGATCACCACCAGGTGACACATGAGAAACAATTCATCAAAGAAACTACAGTTTGTGTATGGTTAGTGGAAACCTGACCAGTGACATGAATAAGCAAGCAGGAGGGAGGGAAATGTAGAGAAATATGGAGAGCAAACTGTTACCTGGCAACCAAATGAAAGGGAAGGTATGTGAGATGGAATGAATGATGTGTGGCGTTCAGAAGTGTTGGTGCACATGTAAAGTTTATTGCTCACTACTGAATAATGTCACCATATCACATAGTCTTTTAAGTTTTCCATAAGATTTGGTCCAGAGGTGGAAGAAGGAGCCATGAACTTAAAAATCTTTACCTAGCGTTTTTATTTTTTTCTTTTGCCGACACCAGTCAAGTCCAAACTGCAGTTCTGCAAACGTTAATTGTAGAAGTATATTTACAAAAATGGAAAATACAAGTGTCTTAAAGGATTAAAATACTCCTATAAGACAAGCCACAGTTATTTTAAATCAATCTGCAGACAAATGGAATGTCTCCATATATAAAAAAAATTGTACACATCAAACACATCATTAGGTCTGTCCTTACACTAAAATGACTTCATTGTGTACTTATTTAGGGTCTGTAAAAGAGCATTTCTGTCATGTAAATAGAAACACTCCTCTGTACTGGCTTACAAATGATGCTCTCTGGGTCTCCTCTGCAGAATAATATTTTGGACTGTCTTATATTTGGTTGGACAGTCTAACCATGACACTTTGCATGGGGGTTTGCAAAGCAGATGAATAAAATGAGGCAAAAAATTAAGTAACAGAGAATATTTCAATAAAACAACCCTAAGGTTAAACTTCCAACTTTCTTGAATGAGAATAACACAGCGAGTTGAAATTATTTTAATACAAGCAGACACTAATTTACCTTGCTAGCCCAACTGCTAATGCTGATGAAAATGTTAGCATAATGACAATTAAAGAATGGGAAAGTAGCATATCATAAAGAGGAGCAATTTTAGGAGATGTGTCTTGGTTATTTGTATTTTAGTTCCATCTGTTTCCTGTTTTATTTTGTAAGGTTTGTCTCAGTGTGTCATGCTCCAATCCTTTTCCTGTCTTTGTTTGTTTTCCTGCCTATTTGATTGATGATTAGTTTCACCTGGTCCTCCTTTGATTCCCCTCCCTAGTGGATTTAAAAGTCCTTATTTTTCCCACTTTGAGTCATCTGTTTGTCTGCATCTGTTCCACAGTCCTTATTTGCCCCTGTGTTTGTGCATCATGTCATTCCTTCAGCCTCTCTTCTTGTGTTTTCTATGCTCTTGTGCTTTGTTCCAAGTTTTCTGCTTTGTCCAAGTTTTTGTTACAACTTAGTTCCTTGGATTAGAGTATGTCTGTGTCTTCTGTTTTGTTACCTGACAGTTATTTGTTGGGATATAAGCTTTGTTATTTAAGCTAGCTTTTTTGTTTTTTCAACCTGTCTGCTTTCAGCCCTTCATTTAGGTCTTTTTGCTAAATAATAACACCAACAGAATGGAATTTAAGTAAACTTGTATGCTTCTTGTATATATGTAAGAAATGTATGTAAGACGTGTGTAACCTAACTATTACAAGGCATGGGGCCACCCAATAACAGTGTCTCTGTGTTGTTATGCAATTGTGTGTGCAAATTTTAAAGACTCTCAGCCGTTAACTGTCTTGCATTATATGTATTGTAGTAATCCATTTATCAGTATTAGATTAATTTTGATTAATATAGATGATAAAGATTTATATATAATGGTAGCACACTGGCCTAGACAATTCAAAGAGAAAAGAACAAGGTTTCCTGGATTTCTTCATGTTCCCTACTTTTCACTCAGTTTGTTCAACGACTATAACAGTTATTGTCTACATGTTATCCAACTGACTGGCTACCTGCTTGGGGTCTACTCTGCATCTAAACTAATAAATGCTGTAATAGGCTCAATCCCACTGATTGGTGTAAGATGTTTGTCCTGTAATCTATGAAAATCATGTCAGTTTGGGCTCAGTTAAATATCATTTTTATTTCAAACATGCTTTAAACAAACCACATCCAAAGGCGTGTTTAGAGTCTGTTGAAATAGCAACACTAAAATGTTGGCCAAAAAGCTGTTTTTATAGGGCTGTAAAGCCGGATAATCAGTCAAATGGAGATATTGCAGACTTTCAAATGTCTGTCTTTGAAACAATGCATGGCTTTGAGCTTGTTTGTACACACTAAGTGATGGATTACTGTGTTTACAAAGAATTTAAAAAGCCATCTCGAGAGAGAAGTTCTGAAGTCACAAAGCTCTGTAGACAGGAAGCTTCATCTGCTCAGTTATACTGCATACTATTGCTTTAAGCTCAAGGATGGCAGAGCACTTTTGTAAAAAAGCTGACCCCTACGTTTTGTAAGTGTCCTCAACACCACCTCCCTTTACACCAACTAATTACCCAACTGACAGACCTACAAAAAGTGTGTGGGGGAATGCCTTGACCAAGATATTGTGTGTTTACAGGTTTATGGCTTACTGTTTTGAGGTTAATGACTCCCACACAGGTTAGACCAGATATAAGACATGTGGGCTGACCATGGGTCATTTTTTCTGTAATGGAGGTCAACCATCTGAGTTAAGTGTGGGAAAACTCACTCAATTCAACTGACATAAACCTACTGACATACATTAAATGTCTTTAAAAATGACATGCCTGGTTCCTTTTTCTCTTTAGCTGTTTAAACTGGGTAATATGGCTGGAAGCTCTTAGAGATGGCTCTTTCTCACAAATCGGACACACAAACACACACAAACACACATACACCAGATTGAAGCGATAAACAGCTAAGAGCTGAAGCAGCAACAGCTGGTGTGGGTTTGGTTCGAGCCGTGGGACCTCCCTCCAGGCACCTGACAGTCACTAATGCTGAACAAGCAGGAAGCGAAATGAAGGTGCGGTCATGCAGATACACAAGCACGTCTAAGAAAATGCACATGTGCACACATACTCGCACATATGCGTACACACACACACACACACACACACACAGTGAAGTGTATCCCTTGTCAGTTTTAGCTTTATGAGACCCAACACTTCTCAGATGGAGAGAGGTTTTGCTTGGTTGACGAGAATGGGTTATTTTGCTGTTTGTATGTGTGTTTGTGTGTGTGTCCATCCGTGCATGTGTGTGCCTATTCCCACTAGGCAGAAAACCAGTTTCTTTGTTGTCAGTTGCGTTTAGCGCAACCAGCGGTGATCTCGTTAGCCGCCAGCTTACTGGCTGGGGTGCCGGCCAATAAAATCAATCTGAAGCCAAAGGGCAATTGGCATTTTCAATGTGAGGACAAAAGCATCTGAGGCAATGAAGGTAGAGAGAGGTTAAGGAAAGGGAATGAGTGGAGGAGAGAGAGAGATAGAGAGAGAGATTAGAAAAAGAAAAGAATAAGAAAAAGACAAGGGAAGGCCAGAAATGGAGAGTGTGTGAGAAAAAAGGTTCAGACATTTTTTTTCAATGAAATGGAAATATTAATAAGGGTCATGGAAATGTTGAACGAAGGACATGATAAGTTTTAATGGCTCAACACATATTACAGGTACAAAAAAACCAAAAAAAAAGCAAAGACTTTATGAATCAGTGAGATGGTTAATAAAACTCTATATTGTGTGCTTAACATGTGAAGCTACAGCCAGGAGACTATAATCTTAGTTTAGCATACACTAAATCAGTTATGTTTTGTTTGTTTAATCTATGCCAAAAATAAAATGGAAACATCACAGTTTGTGGCTTGATAAGGAGTCACATGATAAAACATTTAGGAATGATCAAAGATTTTAACCCATTACCTCTCAAACCCTAAGTTACAATCACTCCTGGACCAGCATACCACTTTTATCAGTGTTCTGGCCATTTAAGGTGACTTCAGGATATGCACACTGGTTCAAGAGTATCCAGCTGCTGCCACCAAAAGATGTGAAGGAAGCTGAATTTGCTTCAACCTTCTTCACATTCCTTGGTGTAGCCTGACTGGTTTGCTTATAGGAAAGACTCTCAAAATATGATTAAATTGATTTTTGCCGGAGCAAAAATCTTAGATTAGAATTTAAAACTCTGATAAAATATGTTTCACAAATGTTGCATATTTATCGAGATAATCATGTTATCACGAGATAACAAGCAGTCATCCCATGATAACAAGTTGTGATTTTGAGATAACAAAACCAAAAAAAGATAGCAGTGACCATGGCAGCTCTTGGTTTCCGTACATATCCTTTATAGATTATTAAGGTATATGTCTTTCAGAGCTTGTATTTGTGCTCATACTGTACAAGGCAAACTGAGTATTCTCACATTTCTGTATTATCTGTAAACAATGGCTTTTTTTTCCTCATCTTTATATGTTGTTAAAATATGGGATTTTATACCTGGATATAAACTTGTTGTAGAAACAAAGGAACCAGTGGTTGAAGCGTTTGCCTCAGATTTCCTCCAGAGTTTATGAGCTGAGATTAGAGAAACAGTGATGTGAGCATAAATCTCTACTGCTGCTGCTGAAAGTGATGGATGGATGGAGTAATGAATGGACCATCGGGGTACATGTTTTTGGAGAGAGGAGTTTTTGTCTGGAAACTGTTGCTATAAATAATGTATGCGTGCGAATATGTGGTAGTCGACCCTGTTATCTTGTGTTAGCTTTATGTCGATGTTATCTCCCCCTGCTTGGGCATCTGGGCACAGCTGTCTATATGATGGAAATGCCAGCTGACAAGAAGAGATCTCTGCAGCTGCTAATACATCCACTTTGACTGCAATACAGTGCTCATCCTTGAAGGTAAGTAAGATTTTACTATTTATTTATTTTATTTTATTTTTATGTTGTCTCTGAAAACCTGCTGCATCAAATTTAGGCAAAAATGCTTTAAATAAAGGCTTTGTTTTGCCTGAATCAAGCAAATTTGGGTGCGAGTTAGTGATTTTTACTTGATACGATTTCTTTAATTAAGTAAGACTGTCTAGCTACCAGTAGTTTTAGCACAAAACCAAATTAGTTAAAATACTATTTTTGTTGGTCTTTTCTCTAAACATCTAAAGCTAAAAAAGGCAGCGCTTCTTTAGAACCCAACAGGTTTTGATCCTAGAACCGTCAGACTGGAAGTTGTGTGTGTGTGTGTGTGTGTGTGTGTGTGTGCGTCTCTGTGTGTGCGTCTCTGTGTGTGTACGTGTGTGTCAACCACTAAGCTGCAATACCAACAAGTCATTGCTGCTCGCCTTAGTTATGGGAATGGATCTTTTGGTCCACCACTGAACCCATCCCATGTTTTGCCAACTACAGGATGGGTTCCATCCAATTTGGTCTCAAAATTCATGGTCCCAGAGGACAAACCCAACTGACTTTATTGGTCCCCTGACTTTCCTTCCAGTGCCATCAGTGGGACACAGCTTTCACTTGTCCAAAGAAATATCTCAACATCTGCTTGATGGATTGGAACAAATTTTTCTAGTCCTTAATAACAAATGCATGTTAGGCATTGTGACAGTTTGACAGTGTTTAACTGAAAGCAATCCAGACTCTGGTCTTTTATATCAATAACATTGTAAAAATCTCACTTCTGATGATTATTTCGTCTAATAATAATAAGGTTACTTTAACATTGGCTTTTTTCCTGAGGTTTCAATGTCACTTCTGCCAGAAATCTTTCATCATTATTGTAGATACATAACATTTACTATTCTTGCAGATATTATTTTCATCAGTTTAGACAAGCTAAGTCTAATGATTGCTGTAAGACAAAAGTTTTGCTCATTTTATGAATGAATGGGACACAAACCATTTAAATCACTGTTTTTAACTGTGACACTTTGAAAAATATTTTGAACAAAATTATAAACCTTGGAATTAGAACATTTTTAGCTGGCTAAAAAACTGAGACTGTACCCTCACACAAACTGAAAGATCAAATGCTTGAAAATATATTTTTTCTTGAACTCACTGAGCCTAATATAAGTGTTAAAGCATGGTGGAGGATTTGTAACAGATACACCTTCTGTGTCTATATGAAATTGCTTATTAGGATTAGACAAGTTGACTTTAATAAAGAAAAACTTACAGCCTCGTAGTCAGTGGTAAATAACCCAATCCATACTCGAAACAAAGGAGACTAGCTTGTAAATCTAAATATTAGATTATCTCACTTAGAAATCGTGTTTTTGATGCATCATCAGTTACACAAGTACAACTCCTTTATATTGTGATGTAGATAATCTTCCACTTTAACTGCATAAGCTTCACACAAATCTTTTAAATATAAATGTCATAAATATACTAAATTACACATATATAAAAATATTCAAGGCCACTTCTTTGCAGTCTGCTTTGTTATGTGTCAGGTAAGGAGATAAAAGAGCTCTAATTATGTTGTCATGTGATAAGTGCTGTTTGCTTCAGAGATTAGATGTGTTGCCACACTTTTCCTAAAAGTGGGTGGTTTAAGTCTAAATAATGACAAAAAATGCTCATATCTTACAAAGACACTTTGAAAACATGTTGAATGGCTCAGGTTAGTTTCATTCAAAGACAGCGGATGAAAGAAATTTTCTGATTTAAATAAATCTAATGTGTGTCAGAGACAGCAAAAAAGATAAAGGAGAAAAAGAAACTCTTAAGAGTAAAAACAATGTGTCAGAGACACATTGAACCCTGCGATGGTGTACAAGAACAAAGTGACATATCCACCCCCGGTCCTTTCAGATATGCTGTGTTTGTACCTTAACTGGTTGTGAGTCTGCACAAATCCAAAGACAACGATGATGCTCAAAAGCACTTTTACTTTGCTGACAAAATTAACTCAGCAAAGTTCTACAGCCACCTGAAATATATATCTGCAATCATCCACTGCAAGCTGAGGGCAAATATCGGCAACAGATGCTTCTACACTTGTCTGTGTGTGTGTTTTTTAAATATTGTATTTTCCTTAAAAATACCAAAGCAAATTAAAAAAAGAATAAAAATAAAATTGCAAGTGGACCAGATGTTCAGCAGTCTAAGCCACAATTGGAAGCAATTAATTATCTGGAATTATTCTAAAATAACAGTGGAAAATGAATGGCCCTAATTTAAGAAAAGTGGGCAACTATAGACTTTAATTTTGAGTTTATCAAATTGTGAAAAATTGGTCATTGTTAAAATATGTAAAGAAACAAGTAAGTAAATAAATAAATAAATGGATCTAATTAAAAAAGAGGCTGTCATGTTTTACCCCCAGACTGTGGCAAGGGCAGAAAAAAATTGACACTTCAGAAGTTGTATTCTTTGTATTCTTTGTCTATATATAAGAAATATATTGTCTTGTTAATTTTCTGTTGTTTACTTCATGGATATCCCTTTAAGGGCTAATATGAACTTTGGTTTCAACAAAGTACAACCCTTGAAAATCCATTTGATCTCATTGTAGACATGCCACTGGCTTAACACCCCCATATCACAGACACTATTAAGCTCTGCTCAAGGACGTCTGTGTGTGTGCATGCTGAGTTGATATCAGAAATTGGGTGGGTGGGAAGTGCCATTAATTTAAACCACATTATTGGCTACTGTGGTAAAAAAAAAAAAAAAAAAAAAAAAAAAAAAATTAAATGGTGACAGCCATCAGCTATCTATCAGGGTTTTTTTTTTTACTGTTTTGCTGCTATAATGATGACTTTAAACTGCTTTCAGTGATATTTTATGTCAAGGTGGGAGGACAGATGCACACGGTGTCTCACTTATTCCATTTAAGGAGAGAAACATACTGACACTGTCAAGGTGAGGGGTTCATTTGGCCCTAAGGAATTTGCGTCACCTGGGTGTAGGATGCTTCTGTGGCTGCATAATGAATGTATGCTACTAAAACACTGACAGGCACTGGGAAGATGTCTCATATACATGGCTTTTACTGAAATTAAGTAGTGATGTAAAACTCCACAGAAAATGAATAATGTTAAATGTTTTATGTGAAAAGGATGATGCAAACTGAGCATAGTGATGGCATTTTTTGAATTGTCAATCAATAGACTGAGCTCTCTTTTTTGTCTCTGTCACACACATCCACACACAGACACAAATACACCACCAGGAAAAGTCGCCATTAACAGCAATTCAACAATAATAATTCAATTTAACTTTAAGGAAGGGACACACTTTTTAATTCTCCCGTTTATGACTCAACTGTCTTACCAACAAATCACGACATAATCACACACACGCACACACTCACACACACACAAACACAAACAAAGGACACAACAGAAAAAATACTGGAAAAACTTGCTGTGTCCAGACTCTGAAATTACACATTTATTAGCATGAGGATATTTGAGCAGATAAACTAGAATGTGTTATGCATCAGATTTGCTTGCATTGAGAATGTACCATTAGATTTAGTTTATTTTGATTAAATTATCAATTTTCCACTCTGAAAACCAACATCAGATCATAAATCAAAAAGTACAGTGTGCAGTTTGTGAGCTCTTCCAAGGAACAGATTATTTATGCAAAATTTAAAAGGCTGATAGATTCTGGCTGCTGGGAAGATGCATATTTACAAAACTTTCCATGAAAAATTGCATGAACATCTCTCATCCAGCACTTTAAGCACTTTTGAGAGATAACAAACACTCCAGACGTGTTTGTGTCATTCTTAAGTTAATCTCGGGCTGTGATCTGATCTGAGGTACTGAACCAGTCGCTCTCTATCATGTGTGAGATTAGTGTAAACAAACTGCAACGATAATCACTGAAGGAATAATCCACAGATCAAACACACAGATAAAAACAAGTTTCAGTTGCTTACATTTTCTCCATCTGAATCATTCAATGCTTTCACTGAAGGTAACCTGAGGGGGTTTTGGTGACAGCTACATGGGAGAAGATTGGCATCAAAGAAGAAGAACCAACAAACATGCAGCTATTGGAATCTCTGTTGAAGGTGCTTGACCTAAACTTTGGCTCTTATTTCATTCAGTTTTGGATGTGCCAGAGCAGACAGTGTATGTGGGTGTTTTGTTATGATTGTAAATGATATGCAAAATCATGCAGATAAACATGTCTTGTGTGTCTTTTGATTCATCGACTATAATACTGTTTGCTTAAAGAGAAACATAGTTAACTCTCTGCCTATTTGCCTTTCATTTAATGTGCAGAACAGCTCATCTGACTACATGTATTTTTATGTTAGCAACATATGGATAATGGCCAACATTTGCTTCAAGAATCACACAGCCCTCCCAGTTGATTTAAGGAGGAATCTTGTTGTTACCAGCATCAGCAGACAGTTGCTTAGGAATTTATATCTCAGCTTACTCTAGAGGTTTTAACTTACCAATAATAGACTAACTCTGTTTTTTTTAAAGAAGAAGAAGAAGAAGAAGAAGAAGAAGAAAGAATAAGCTTAAGGACACAACCTCACACAGCCTCAAAATGAAATTCCACCTTTTTGCTTTAATGTGACTCAAACAGCCATATGTTGAATGTGTGCTGCAGGTGTACATCAGCTCAGCGAACATTTGTTCAATGCAGCCAAAGTTTTCTTCTGGCTCTCAGCACCTGCCATGTGACTCCTACTGCAGAAGTACTTTTTTTTTTTTTTAAAAAAACCCGTAAAAAAGTAGGTTATTTCTAAAGGCTCAATTTATAAACAGTGAATAATGACTAGTGAATTTGGTTTAGACTAACTGCATTTGAAAATTAAAACATATTTTGTTCTTTTGTAGCAACTTCTTGCAGCTATGCTACACCTGTGTATGTGGAATGGACCTAAAATTAAAAAACAGTCAGTGTTCATAGTGATAAAAATTCTTTTACATACTGTAGCTCATTTATATGTTTTTCATAGTTTTTGAAAATAATGGAGTTCTATGACACAAAGTCAAAAGAAACAGTTAACTTTAAACACACAATACATGTTATTTGAATCAGTTTATGGTTGGTCTCCATGTTGTTTTCAATGGGATTTTAAAAAATAAAGAAGTCAAAAGAATAATTTTTAGCAGAATAATAAAACTGGGAGAATACTCTTCTTATGTTTTCAGCAATAACAGGCTGTCAGTCAGCCTGTCAGAACGTATTTCAGAGAAGTTTATATTTTTCTTCAAGTAAACACCCAGAAAACTTTTTATGCAGCATAGTCTGTTTCTATTATGACCTTCCCAATGCAGTTTTTCAATGCTTTTACTTTACAAATGTTGGTCATAATGTGTCAAAAAATATGTTTCTTTTGTAGCTAGCAATCTACAACTCACAGCCGTTATGAACGAGCAGTCTTTAAGTCACACAAAAAAAACCAACTGTCCATGCAGTCAGAAAAAAAATATTGTCAGAATTTACCAAAGTTTATTCAAAAATGTTTTACTTTTATTTTACCTTGACACTGGGCCACCCTCAGAATCAGTCGTAGCTGTTTAAATCCAAACATGGCAAAGCTGGTGTCCTTCATCAACGGCTCTGCAAAGTACCGTTCAAAAGCTTACATGAGGTGAGGGATTGTTTTTTCGATGGAGGATCCCTGTCTACTACCAATTTGAATTTCTCCTTTAAATTTAAAATCAAATATAAACCTGAACTACAAGTGACCAAGCTCAGTGTTCATACAGTTTTAAAATCTACCACGGATACACACACGTTTGCACAAACACTGGAATATTCTGTTCTGTCAATTATAATTAGCTAACAATGCGACACTCTCCCAAACCCCCAATTATTCCTTAAGCAATATTTCACCCAAACAAGGGCTAACACACACATGCACACAGGAATGGGCTTGTTTTTGTGTGGTTGTGCAGGAATCTCTGAAAGCTGGTTAGTAGCACAAACTGTTTGAGGGAAGCTTGGGTCATCAGTCTTCAAGGGGATTAAGGCTGTTTCCCCACTTAAAACCTGCTACAATCACTCAAACACAGCAGAGGACATGCATGCTAGGATGTGAACACGCACGCACACACACGCACGCAGACATAGAAGTGCACACACAAATGCAGTGATGGCCACTTTTACTGCAATCTCTCATTTAGCTCACACGCATAATTGACAAAATGGATTACACTCACACACCAATCACACAAAGAGCTACTGTCACAGTACCACTGCATTAACAATTTGCTCTCACACTTCTCATACAAGCACACCCACTTAAACACACACACACAGACACACACACATGATGGTGAAAAACCAGGCCTGGTCAGCATCGCTTTCCTAGCCTGCGGCTCTGTGAAATTATCCAAGCCTGAAACACTGAAACACACAGACATTTTCTGAGATGTATGTATCTTTGTTTGTGTACATCTTTGTTTGTGTACATCTTTGTTTGTGTGCACGTGCGTGCATGCGTGCTGGGTGTGTGTGTGCGTGCATGCGTGTTCGGTGGCTGATAATAGATGACACACAATTTATACTCTGTTTCCTTCAGCCACTGTTCCTTTGTTCAGAGGGCCTCTGTGTTTGTATGTGTGCACATATATTTGTATATGCATTTTCAAGCATCTTTACTTAAAACCACCAGTTTGACTTAAGTGTAAAATTTCAAATTTCCATCCAATCGTTATCTATTATCACATATTCTTCCATGGTTGTAGGTGGGCTGCCATTGAGCAAGAGGTAGGTGCACCCTGAGCAGATTCAAACCTACAGGCGATTTAGAGTTGCCAACCTGAGCTAACCTGTGTTTGGACTGTGGGATGAAGCTGGAACACCGAGAGGAAACCCAAAACAGACACAGGAAGAAGATGCAAACTCCACACTGAAAGCTTTGAGCTGGCCAATGTATTTAAACCTAGTAGCAACTTGCTTTTAGGGCTGCAGTGCTCACCACCAAACTTACAGGTGATTCAGTAATATCTTTTTGGTCTTTGAAATAAAGTATTTTCTCTGGTTGTACCATGTATTTGGGGACCTTTGCAGAGTGCAGGTATGAACCGAAAAAATGCATGCATTTTTAAAGAACGCTTAACTTAACTAACAATCATAATAGTGATATCAAACTTCTCATGTAACTATTTTTTCATGAGAAGTTTTCCTACTGTTCTTTTCTATCCATGTTTGCTGAAGTGTAATCATATTTATCTAATTTAAAGAAATAGTAATAATAAAAAAATGTATTCATTCTTTAGCTGCTTGGCCAATAAAAATATAAAAGAGGCCAGTGAAACTCACCACTTGGCCAATAGGGAAAAAGTGTGATGTTGGCCACAGAAGATTTGTCTATGTGGCTGCAGCCAGACTTGGCAAGCTTCTTTTACTTTCTGAAGCTCAATTCATCAATGCCCAGTAGGCACCAATGTGTGTGTCAGTGGCATGTGTATATATATATATATATATGTGTGTGTGTGTGTGTGTGTTGGTTTATATGGTATAGACGGACAATTTGCATGGATACTCACCATCAGCACGAGGACCTTGGGGTATTAGGCGGACTATGCCTAGGTCCGCATAAT
>JAQMCX010000017.1:8650661-8682182 GCA_029814765.1 Acanthurus leucopareius | reverse complement strand
TATCTCAGAGTAGATCAACTCAGAGTTCAGGGTTAGACTCAGAGTTTGTTGAACCTGCTTTGTGAAACGGACCCCAGTTCTTACATGAATGTTTATTTACTTTTGAGACAAACTGAAAGAATACAGAATACAGTAGAAACATCATGCAGTTTAAAAAAGGTTAATTTGGTTTGCAGTCCTGCGAATGTGACTGTCATAAATAAGCTGATTGGGGGTCCTAATGTTAATAATACCATTATCTGTGACAACTGCACTGATTTATTGGCACTATTGTCAGTTGAATTCCTTATCTTGGAAAAAAAAAAAATGTTTTTCACTCCAAGGCAAGACTTTATACACCATGGAGACAAAATGGACAAAATTTCAAATATTACTTTTTTAATTATTAAAAAAGTTTATGAAACAGTGTTTTTGCGATTATCTAATAAAATAGAATAAAAAGAATTCTCCCTAGCTCATTTTTTTCTTGTACAATTCCTTTCTTTGTTTTAAGAATGAGTTATAAAAAAATACTATCTTCATTATTATTTCATAGCAGTAAAGCTTTGTGAAGATGTCATGAATTGGTGAGTATTCAGCCCTTGGATTAATTTTGGGTTAATCTGCCTCATAAAATTTTGCTCTTTCATTGTGTTTCTCACTCTTTACATTGTTTTCATATGTTTGGGTCTCTTAAAAAGTAAATTTTCCAAGCATCCATTACGTTTTTACACAGTAAACCAAAACTGGTTTCAATGACATGAGCAAACAATGGTCCTTATTGAAACAAAGTGCACAGCTCTTTATGTTTGCCTGCAAAATTACAGACAAGGTTATAGGTTATTGTTGTAGATGCAAGATGGGCATGATGCTGCATTTAACTACGCAGCAGGACATTACATTTATATAAAAAAAAGGCCTAAATTAGTCAGTCAGTCTACCCCCCTTAATCCTTTATGTTGAGTTAAAAAATTTTGGATGCACATTTTACTGACAGGAAAAAAAGTTTATCATCCATCCTGATTATTCCTTTAGTTTGTCTGACACAACTTTAAAGCAATGCTTGTGAATGCCAAAGCATGGAAGTCCTTCATAAATACAATTTGTACTACTGACGCTCCCTACCTACCTTTAACATAGGCAGTAAATTTATACAAGAGATAAGCCTGGTGGCTTCCACTGCAAGATGAAAGGAAATGAAGAGGAAATATCACAGCGCTCCCTGGGGACCTACTGTCCTCACAAAAGGCTGCGGAAATGGATGAAATCTAGAGTCCAAGAGATGGAAGAGCAGCTGATATATATCTTAAATGGTCTGATGTGAAAGTAGGTGATAATAAGGAGGAGGAGGGAAGAGGAGGAGGACAAGAAAGACGAAGGAGAAGACAGAGGAGGGAAAAAAAACACGTTGAGGACACTATGTTATGGGGCTGAGCAGCAATGCCCAAAATAGTATTGAGGCTGTTTGGCTGTGGCTCCTGGAGCTCAGGGGATTTCTCCGGTGCACCTCTAGTGTTAAAGCAAGCTGCCAGCAGCCACACAGAGATAAGTGATTGTCAATGTTTTTGTTATTGTTTACTGGATTCTATGAGGATGAGCAAACATTAAAATTCATAACCATATCACAAGGTAGAGGTGAGGTGTGTGAGTAGGATTGTGTTTACAGAGCCACAATGCAGAACATAACCTAAACTCCCACTAAGGCTTTGGATTTACATTTATTGGAAAAGAAGGATCTGATTTTAAATGCTTGTATGATCCTGTATCGAATGGAACAATTGAAAAATTTACTGGAGACCACAATTCTCTTAAAGACCATTTATACCAATGTCCGTATGTGTGTGCAATTATCACATCACAGTATTTTAGGGTAAATTTAGAGATCTCTTACAGTCCAGCTTCTCAAAAAAAAAAACACAAACACAAACCAAAAATTGTAGTCAAATTAGAGCCAATTTTTGACTAATGGCTGTTTGACACAAGCAATGGAGGTACAAGAAATCATAGAGCTCAATGGAGAACAGAACAGATAAATTTTGTAAAGTAGTTTTAAGTATGATCGGTTTAAATTTTATAAAATTTACACATTTGTAATGTTACTTTCAATTTTTCATTTCATCTCTCTGTTAATATACAGGAAAAAGGAAATGAATTGAAATTAAAACTTGTACAGTGAACCTTGAATGAACAACAGGCTAACTAAACTACCATTATATCTCCATATGAGAATACGTTTAGATAAATGTAGCATAAACAGTAGTAACAGTATGAAAAGTATGTATGAAGATGCTTCATGGCTGTGATGTGTTCAAATGAGTAGCTATACATCACGGTTGGAAGATAACAGGTTTATCATTAACGCATTAAAAATGACATGAGGGGTAGTCTTGGATTCATCTCACAGAAAAACATCACTCTTTCTAACAAGTGTGTGTGCATGTGTTTGTGTGTAGGTGAGGCAGAAACAGAGAGCGAGGCATGCACTTACCCTCAAATACGAACACTTGCTGGTCTCGGGTGCAGAACATGTGTGCATATGGGGCACGTTATCCTGAACATCAAAATGTTGTCAACAAACAAAGAAATTTCATTTCACATACCGTAAGAAATATCTGAAAACGCCCCTGGAGGAAACTAGAGCTGCTCTACTAAACGTGCTTATCTCCTCTGTTCTCCCAGATTTTCATTTTCTCTTGCTTTCCGATCTCAGAATGCTCTTTCTCTGAGCAGATAGAGTGCAGCTTTCCAGCTTTTGTATTCATGTAAATCACTCAAAGTGTTTTCTCATTTTGGTAAATGTTAGAAAATCAGTTCAACTAGTGCTGCAACCAGTACACTAAAGGGAGCTAATTATACAGAGAGAACAGAGTGATGAAAATGCTGTGGATGGAAGTGGATAAAGAAACATAACAGCATAATTGAGAGCTTTTGCCACATTGAATGCTATTTTTTTCAGTTTTTTGTATGTTAATACTGGAATTTAAACAATGCTATTGTCTTTTCAAATTTATTTTTCAGCTGTTGTTTCAGATAAAAATGAACAGAATACTAATTTGATCCATGATCTCTATGCAACATGACTCAAGCAACAACTATGCAATACAAACACACACACACACACACACACACACGCACATGCACACACAAACCTTTTATGTTCAGGTGTTGAGTCGAGAAAATGTAGGAACATACTGTGAACACAGAGCTGGTTAGCATGGTCCTCCACATGCATGACTGAATCAGACACTAATTATGTGGTTGCAGTCACAAGGGCTGACCCCTCTTGGTTGGCTGATATGCTCTTGTCTGACCAAATTCTCATTGTGCAGACAATGTTACAGTGTTACTTTAATGAGGAAAAAAATGCCTCAATCCATCGGCTCTGCTTGCTGTACAATGACAGCTTCAGTCCGAGCATGTGTTGCTCTTCTGTCTGCGTGCGGCACAGTGGCCTTCAGGCTACTCTTTGTGAAGTGTATGTCATGTCTCTGGTCGGGGGCAAACCAAGCATGTTTTGTGTCTCTCCTGTCTTCTCACTCCTAAACAATTCCCTTTGTACAGCATGAGTCCAAATTCAAAGAAGCAGTTTATTATAAGCCTGAAGGGTTGAGCCATGTCAAAAATAAGAAAAAAAATGTTCCCTCAATTAACCCTAAATTTATCTGGCAAAGAAACAAAAAATGTAAAAATATTTTTTTAATCCCTCAAATCTCTAATCTAAACACTTCAATCCTAAAAAAACGAAAAAGTGAAATATCAATCATATAAAGCTTCTAAATCCTTCATTAAAAAAAAAAACAGATATTGAGTGCTAAGGAAGTCTAATGACAGAAAACTGGCGCTGGCTAATTGCTGGCAGCAGGGAGAGAGCGGGTGCTGTCAGCTGGGGTATGAAAAGACTTCTGCCATCAATTGGTCAAGTATGGTGATGGTGATCACTTTCAGTTGAACTGGCATCACCTGTTTAAACCACAGCTAAACACACCAACACACACCCACTCACGAAGGGGAGGCAAAAGAATCAGTCCATCATATGGTGCTGTGTGTGGGACACTGAGCATGAGTAGGAGTTTGAGTAGGCTACAAAATGAAGCGGTAAACTTATACAGTTCCATCAGCCAAACATTATTTATTATTCATTTCTTGTGACACATTGTGAGTAAGCTTGACGCCTCTGTACCCATTGAAGAGCTTAAGGGCTTAAAACATTGTACTAATCATAAAGAAAATATTTTTCTAAAGAGAACATTCTTCTGCAAATCCTTGTGAAAAAAAGAAAGGACCACCATTCATGGTCAAATCAGTAATTACTGTCAGTTGAGTTGCATGACAACCACAACAAAAAAAAAAAATGTCAATGAAAACACCTGTTCAGCTTTATTGAAACATAAAAAAGTCAATATGTCAGAAAGAAGGATCACCCTGAGGATCAAACGCTGTCACTTGCTGTGTTTGTCTAATCGACCTGTTCATTCAGCACTGACAGTTGAGGTTATGAACCTATGTGATGTTTACCAACTGCCATTAAAAAGAGGAAGAAGAGGAGCAGATATATGTGAATGTGGACATGGTTTGAAATGAACTTAAAGTCATGATCAGGGAGGACAATATGACTTGGTTAACAAGAAGTACACGAGGGATAAAAGGAGTGAAAGTGTGCAACTGTCCTTAGTCATTGTCTGATACCCTCTGCAACTGCCTACAAAAATGGATAAAGAATAAAGGTCAAACAAAACTGTTAGACTTTATCTTCATGCAAGACTTCATGTGACATTTCCACACAGTGAGCACCTCATTGTTCTGTGGGTATCCGTGCATCTGCTCCAGAGATCTGTACAATGACTCACAGCTGATAAACTAGTTTCTGTGCCTCAGCAAGTACATGAGCCTTATGGGAATGTGAGCTTTACAGGCACAAGCTGTGTAAGATGCAGCTGAAACTTCATGCTGGTATGCACAGATCTGCTAACTGTTGTTTCCTTTATACAGTGTTGGTTGATTCTGAACAATTAGTTTCATTATTTAAACTTGAAAAAAAATCTGTCATATGTTCTGGAAAATATCACCAAGGATAACCAGGTGGGAAAATTTACAATACAAGAATGTAAAAAATGCAATAAGTATGTAGGTTAGTAAGTCCTGAAATACTTTGTTTAAAGTAAAAAATAAAAAATAAAAGTACTCCTGCTGTTTGTTATACATTCTAAAGTGTTGGATTATAATTGGTTTCTGTCAGCAGCATTCAAATGTTGTACCTGTTTATTTCTAATACAAGATTTTTTTTGTTTAAACAGTTGGGGTATGCAGAGAAATTAGTCACCATGGCTGAGTGAAAATTATAATACACAATCCTTAAATGTCAACCCAGTTTCCTAAAAAATGTGTTTACACTGTGAACAACAACACGTCCCAAGTCAAATATTCATAATGAACAAATTGGTAAAACTGCAAGTAACATTGTTTTGTTTGTTTCCTTGACTTTGTTTTAACAACTTAAAAAAACAAAAAACAAAAAAAACAACCATATTTACCGAACATTATATCGAGAATAAATCAGTCAAAACTCTATTAGCTTTATCAGAAACTATCACCTGTCATTAGATTCTGGTTCAGATGTCTGTCTGATGTGTGTACGGAGGGTGTGTGACATCATCACATCATCATCTAACAGAGCCATGTCAACTTCAGCCATGCCAGTAAGAGAATCAAGTAAGAAAATAAATAAATAAAATTAAAAAATTGAAAAATTCTCTGTTTGCCAGAAAACTGCATGTCCATATAAAGCACATATAAAGCACATGTCATGCACTGAGGCACCAGACAGGAAGTGTTTAACTTAACAAAGGACCCTTTAACTGAACGTTGAACAAAGTGCTTTCTTGTGCTAAATCCGACCACACATGGGATTCTGGGTACAAACCCCGGTCTCCAGTGAGATAATCCTGGCAGCAAATTGCTTTTCCTTCAAGAATTTAGTGGCATATTGTATTAAATTAATATAAAGAGACAAGAATTATGACCATCAGCTGAGCAGGAATGTACTGTTTTTTAGTTTTCTGTGGTCCCCCTGCTCTGTAGATTTCTTGATTGTAGAAATATAAGATGACACAAGAATTTGCTCTGGCATTCACAACATCAAAATGTTGTTGGGTATTTTTCATGTTCTGTTATTAAAGTTTGTCTCGGTTCTAAAATTGTGAAACGGACACTTTGGTACCCAACAATGAACAATTTTCTATCTGTGCTTCGCTCTCTAAAAAAAACGCCTGGCCTTTTCTATTTCTGTGGCTCAGTGTGTTTGTGCATGCATGCATGTTCAGGTCCCTCAAGCAGAAGATTAAAAAAATACAAATACAGCTTCTTCACTCATGCCTATAAAGCCCTGTGCTCCTGTGTGAATAAACACAAGGCTAGAAACACACACATACAGACCCCTTGTCATTATAAGTTAGGACTTTGCTGGATTTTAGGCTCCTCTCAGGGTGTAACACACACACACGCACACACACATACACACACAGCTATTGTCACAGTGTCTTCTTCTTCGCTTTGTGACTGATTCAAGTACTACAGCATAAATAAGACACCATTTCATTACACATGTATGAACGTGGGGAGCCCACAGAGATCATGGAGGATTACTGCCTCATGAACAAGTAACTTTAACAACACAGCAACATAAAAACTTTATCTGGGAATAACTTTTCTTGTTTTATGCATTATTTGTGTTCCACGTGAGTTCACATGACTTGCAATATCATTCTGGCGACTTCTGCCTCAGAAAGATATTCTGCCTGAGCAGTGAGTTCATTTGTTTGTCTCAACCTGGCCTTCTTTATTTAAATTCTGCCGAGCTTCCCAGTCATAATTGTACTTAATTTGTGCCTCTGTTTGTTTCCAAATGTGTGTGCTTGTGTGTTTGCCTGAGCCTTCAGTGCAGGCCAGGACAAGCAGTAAAGCCTGGTCCCATGCTTCATATTCAATTCAGCTACTTTTATGTAAAATGCTCATATAAAAGTCAAAGTGCAGTGTTTATGTAAGAGCAAACAAGCATTTAAGAGCTAAAATGTGTTCTTGTGGGTTCAGAGACGACTCACAGTTTGCATTTGGCATTTCCTCTGGCTTCAAATGGAGACTTTGTTGTTTTTTTTTGTTTGTATCCCTGAAACCAACTCTTTATTTGCCTATTTTTATTGCACACATCACTTACATTTGTGAAGCTCGTGCAGAGCCACAACAACAATGGTGAACTGGAGTATTTGCATTGATGTCAGATGCTGTTTTGAAGGTAACTGAGGTGTAGGTCAAACAGACACAGACGTGCATGTATCTGCAAACATGCAAAACTGTCCAGAATGTGTTTGCTGCATGGTTTCTGCTTATCAGAAGGTTGGTGGTTCAATCCCCAACCTCTATGTCTGTAAGTGTCCTGATGGTTGTTCCTTCAATGTGTGAATGTGTTTGCTTAAGTTCCCAATGGGTGTCACTGTGTAGAAAAGCCATCTGCCATTAGTTTGAGATTGAGTGAATCCTGATTTGTGTTGTTCAGAGCTTTGAGTTGCAGAAAGATTAGAAAAGTGCCTTATGACGCCCATTTACCATTTAAGATATTGAAATACAGGTGGTTGCATTGAGAAATTCCATTTGTTAACTCTTACTTAGCAGTTTAGTGGTAAAGCTTCATGTAAGCTTTACTTTATCTGACTGGTGAGACAGTAGTGTTAGAGCAAGATAAACAAACAAATGTGGAAACAGGGGAATAAACTGTACAGAAAGGTAAATTAAAAACAGGAAAAAATATTTTCAGGCAATTCCCAAAGGTTAACATTGAAACAAAAATGTGCAAATGTTCTTCTTTTAAATCAACATGAAAACAGGAGTGCTTGAGTGTATCTGATTTACCTTGGAGGGCTCAAAATCTGCAGGGGGTACAACTCAAAGCAAACATCAGAAAAAAAGGTTATAATCAGATCAGAAAACTGTAAACACTCATAGCAAACCAGCAAGGAATGGTGTTGGATTTAAGTGTCTTAACAAGTGAAAATTTCCAAAGAGTTTAGCTCATCAGCTAGTGGACTGATATATTAAATGACCAAACACACAGGTGTAGATGCCACATCAATACTGTTGGAGGGTTCTTTGTACAATTATAGGATTTGATCTCTCAGATTCTCTTTTGTATCCTAGTAATATTGTTTGAGTATCTGTAACTGAGTCAATATTGATTCAGATGTAATCAAATCTGGAGATGGAATCTGATCAGAGCCTTGTGAATCGAAATCAAATTGATTTACAACATCAGTGGCAACACCCAGCGTTTATAGTAACATTTTAATCTTGTGTTACTGTAAGCAAGTAAAACATTTCCCATGTTGTGTGTGAGCATGCTAACTTTGCTCAATATGCTTAGTGCCACCAAAGTTTGTTAAAGTATTCTGAAATTACAAATGCTGATGTGACATTGGTGCTCATTAAGTAAAGTTAACAGATCTGCAAAGTAATTACAATTTACTCTGAGGGGGAAAAGGATGTGGAAATGCCAAATTGTATGTAAATCCAAAAGCTGTCAAGACATTTCACTTAAAACAATAAATGTCAACCCCGTAGTGGCAATAAATGGAACCACAGGGGATCATCATCATTAGGATACATTATCTGGGCACTATGAATGTCTATGGATATTTAATGACAATCGATCTAATAGTTAGACACATAGATATTATAATTAACCAAAGGGGTAGTGGATCATTATCATTCACAGAGTCACACCAAAAGATAAGATATTCAGAGGTAAATACAATCTTTATCCGTAGAATTATGGTGATGATGATGATGATGATGATGATGATGATGATGATGATGATGATGATTATGAGCAGGAGGATGATGATGAGGACAAAGATAATTTAATGAAGACTGGACATGGTTGAAAATTATAGGAAAGACTTTCAGTGACATGCTCACTCGTGTGTTTATTGTTGGAATACTAGTTCTGAGGGTTTAAATGAACTTTCACTCTCAAGCAAACATACTTTTGCACTATAAACAATCATATAAATTCCCTGTATGTGACAAAGTCTCTCTTACTAGAGCCTGAAATTCAGCAGTGCACTATGCTTCCACAGACTCCTGGATATCAGAAACAATTGCTGCTTCTGCTTTTGTCTCTGTACTTGACACAACTTGCTTTGTTGTTTTCGGAAGCTGTTAAAACCAATATGTAGGCTGCGGCTCAGGAGAAAGAACAGGTCATCCACTTCTCAGACTGTGGGTGGTTTAATCCTCAGCTCCTTCAGTCTGCATGCTGAAGTGTCCTTGAGCATGACACCAAACCCCAAGTTGTTTGCTATGGCTGTGTCATTGGTGCTTGAGTATGTGAATGTTTATTTCAGGCTGACACTTTGCATGGAAACCCATGCCATTAGTGTATAACTTGGTGACAATGATTAAATGTTGAGATGCATGCAGAATATTTTTAGTGGTCAATAGACTAGAAAAGTGCTACAAACAGTAATTGCATTTCATTTACCATTTACTATCACACTGAGCTCTTAAACTTGCCAAAAGCATAATTTGCTAACAGCAATTATCAGAAGCAGATTTCTGGCTCACACTAACTTTTACACCCAAATAACTGTTAACTGTTAACGTTTAACATTTAACATTTAGATCTTTTCATTTTCATGCGAGGTGATTCCAACCTACAAAGCTACAAAGCAAGGGGGGCTGTGCTGATGTGAACGTTCTGTTCTCTCCACTGCACACATTGACCCTGTGGGTGAAGAACAGCTGCTCTGCTGGTCAATCTGACTCATGAAATGCAGAGCAGTTCCCCATTCAGGTTTAATAAAACTGCAAGCTTGAGGGGTTGCTTTCCCAAACGGGATATCCACCTTGAAAAAAAACCCCCAGAAAACCCTAAAATTCTGCCCGCTGCTTGAAACTGAAACTCTATCGGTTTAAAGTTTCAGAAAATACTCACAATAAGGTGCAAGGATTGTAGCAATGTTTACCATATCTTTATATCAAGCCTTTTGGTTTAATTAAGATTGTTAAAAAAAGATGCTCTTTTGTGTACCAATTGTACAATAACATGCTCCAGTGAGATCATTAATGATTATTCTGCCTGCCTGCCTGCCTGCCTCCTCACATCGACCCGCCACACAAAGAATAACTAGTTTAATTCTACTGGGAAAACTGTCTGTGTTTTCTGTGTTTGTGTATGTGTGTTCCATATAGAGAAGAGGGACTCTTGATTGGAAGAATTAGAGAGACCATCTGACAAGCATCAAGCATGTTCTATCAATATCTAATATATGTTCAGAACACACATGACACAGTGAATCGATATGGATGGCCTAAAGCTTTTAGTACTGACTACAGTGATGACAGAAAAAAGCTCTTGATGTATGTTAATATATATATTTCTTAGTGGAACATTGACACAACACAGATTTGGTAAATACACTGACTAAGAGTAAGCTTGTCTTCACACAATAGGAAAATTGATTCGTATTTATGGTTTTAAAATGTAGCTCATATTGTGTTGAATTGTGGTTCTGTTTTTGATGCATTGTCAGCTTACAATATTCATCATGCATAATATCTACATATGGTGTCAGAGTATTCAGCATAGTAAACCATTAGCATTTAGACTCTCACGCATGTGTATAAATTATTGTTCCATTGTGTGAGTACCATAAATAAAAGCTAGTGTTGGCCTATGTTGTTTGCTAGCTAGCTTAGGAAATATAGGCGAATGGTAGCTTACACTGTGCACTTTTCAGCTAAGGTTTTAACTGATGCACTTTTTTATTTTGATTAATATATTCACTGCAAGGATTTTTGCTCTCCTTTTTTTTTTTACCAGCACTGGTTCAAATAAGAGAGAGGATTAAATGGAATAAGAGAACATTTAAAGGTGACAGAGTAAATCCCACTGTGGTATAATAAAAATAGAAAACTCAGCAAAAAATATGTAAACTAGGTCTAGTTGTTCCTTCTTCTTCATGTGGAAGACTAAAATTTGTTGGAAGCCCTTATCCCTTTGTTAATGATATAATATAATAATTAAAATAAATACAATAATTTAAAAACCTTTCCAGCCTGATTTTAATTACACTACAATAATCCTTCAACAATCCTATTTTTCAATAATGAAAAGTAAAAATCTCTCCCTCTTTGTTTTTGTTTTCTTAAAAGAGTTGTTAAAATGTATTCACTTCCAGATATTTTTGTGTCTTGATCAGATTACCACAAACTGCTCCTTCAGGATATAAGTATAGCTTCCAAACAAACACAGAGGTTGGTTTTGACATTGTTCATCGTTTTTATATCAACACATTGTGGATCATTTATACTTAGACAGACAAAATGCTTGATTGAACATGCACTCGTGCATATTTAAAGAACATGCAAAGCAATTGCGCTGCCTTTGATAAACCTGTGCAAACAGAGACAATTTGAAAGCACCATATAATGGGACAAAATAATTAAAGGATATTTCAATTATATTACAACTTCAGTTATTAATGTAGTGTTTACCATCATTTATGAAGCGTAACATGAAATCAGACAGACACTCATGCTGCATAAACTAAACCACAGATCACAATCACTGTCTCATTCACAGCTGTGTGGCAACTAACATTCACTAGCATGTTTTTAGTGTGGCCATTCTAACAGTGACTCTGTTCAAATCAAAGCTGTTTGCTGCTGCAGCCTCTTTCATCTCCCCAACCTCCTCTTCACATGCTGTATTTTTTTCTTGATTTCACCAAACTGTAAACATTTTTTTTTTAATTTATGAAGTTGGACTGGTTCTCTAGCTCAATGCAGAATGCCCCAACTAATCGATTTCTTTTTGCAAACACCACAGTTATTGCTCAAAACTGAGAGAACTGCAATCAAGTGCATTTATCTCCACGTCTTTAATGTACATTTTCAATTTACATCTGAGTGGAAACACTGGGAATTCCAATAAAAGAACTTTATTCTTTTCCAGAGAGGAAAATGTGGGTTTTTATCATTACAGCAAAATGTGTCATATCTGTGGATACACACTGTTGAATTTATACATACACACATTGGTGAATATTTCAATTCCAGAGTACTCTGCCTATGTGAACATTAGTGTATAGAAAAAAAGACTAAAAAAGAGTATTTGTAGGCTTTATAATGTAAACTTCACTTAAGCCAATTCAAAGCTTTCATATATAGCATAGTTTTAAAGCAAATTACTCTCTCTTATATATGAGCTGTAAATTAACTTTAACCTTGATTTCAGTACCTTTCAGGAACAATGGGGTAAACAAGCCTTCATAAGATACATTTCCACCACGAAGGTAATTTGTACGATTTTTTTCAGTTACATAACACACATGTCTGCACAGAGGATGAGAACTGTCAACATGTGTTAGAATGACATGCCCGCTGTCACATGATCACTGTAAGTACTGTACAGTCTAACAGCAGTAACCTGGAACACATAAACCAAAAGCAATAGACATCTCCTCCGCTTTTCCCTATAGACACTTTTCGTGTTCTTTTATCAAACTTCATACCAACCTTTTTAAAATGTAGTGTATGCATTACAGTAGTGTGTGTCAAAGTACAAAACTAATCGCATCCTCTTTTGATTCACTAAGGAACTGTTTATTTTATTTTTCATTGAATTCAATGATGTCTTATGACGACCGATTTCTAATGTTCACTCAACAGTGATGGGTTTAATTCACATTCTCTTTTGCTAATGTTGGAAACTGTCAGAGAGTGTGCACAAAAATTTTAATAAAAAACTTGGTAATTATGTGTCCAAAATTAAAACTAATTTAAAAAAAATCAGGAATAGTTTTGGTTCTAAATTGTTTTCAAGTTATTCCAAATAATTATTCTATTTGTAGCTCCATCAGACTTACTTTGGCAATGCTGTAATATTCCTAGAGCTTTATACTGATGAGCACAATGTGGATGATGTCCAAAAATGCAAATAAGATCCAAAAATCTTTTTTAGCCACAATTGTTCTTTAATCAAATGTTCTTGTTGGTTTTCTGACAGCCTTTTTCTCCTTAAATATTTCTGGCTTCTTTATTTAACTGGCAATAGGGGAAAAAGCTTTAATTGAGGAGTCTTTGTTTCAGGCATCAGACGATCAAAGGGAGTTTAAAGGTGTGTAGACCTCTAATATCCACCATGTGTGATGTCCTCACAATTGCTTCTGAAATATCAGTCTGCCCCAAAGAAAATGTGTTTATGTGAAGAGATCTCAGTGGGCTCACCTGCATCTTTGTTCTCAGATTATATAAATGGGACAAAATGCTTTGTCTGTCTCTCAAGGGTAATTGTGTTTGTTTCCCTACACTTCTGCAAGCTGTGTCAACCGCACACTGTGGCCTCTCTGTGTTCTGGTCTTTACTGCTCTTTGAGTTTGCCTGATTTCTGCTTAGATGTCTGATAATCCTCCAGGGATGACTTTTAAATCCATCCATAATTACTCTATTCTTTTGTGCTATTTCAACCTTACTACTCCCACTTACTGTCTTTGAGGCCGTTTTGTCTTTTGCTTTGCTGTTGCTGTAAATAAGGGATTTGTTTCCTCATTAATGGGCCTGTCTGGCATTGAATGCTTGATTCAAAGTAATAAATAATCAAAGAAATTCGTCATTAACTGTTGAGCTGCTGTCTTTGTTTGTTAATTTTGGTAGTGAGTGATCAGTAGCTTCTGAGCTGTCAACCAAAAAGGAATCATGGATGAATAATTGAATGATGGTAATGAGCAACACTGCCTTGATGCTTGAAATAGAAAGCAACTCCTCTGTCCTGTGTCCTTCAGCCAGTCTGATTCAGTGTCAGGGCTATCAGCTTACACAGTGACAGAGCCAATAATAATAATAACTGCTCATAATAACAACAGAACTGAGTAGGAGAAGTCTTTATTTGTCAGAAACAGTCACACTCAGTAGGATGTAGTGAGATCTATTTAGACCCATCCTCGTGGAGCAGTGGGCAGCAACAGACCACCTCCAGCTCTTCAGACAGTGCTGCAGTTAAAGGAAATGCATAGAGAATTAAACCATATTTAACATTTTTGGACAGTGGGGGGAAATGCAGGAAAGTCCCCACAGGAAGGGCCCTCAGCCGAAGACCCCCCTCAGATGTGAGCAGCAATGCCAACCACCAATCCACTGTGCTGCTCATGCTAATGGTAGTTTGTGTAAAGATGTATTGATTTTGACAGCTTCCTCACAATTTTTGTCCTTTCACATAAAATCACTAGAGCCAAAGTTTGAGATAATATGTGTGATAGAAGTTACATTATTAAGGATCATAAGAAAACATCATAATTCAAAGCTGCAGTAATCAATACCTTAATGTTTATAATAGATTGCACTAGATGAGGTCACTTGTACTGACAGATCCACTCAAAATTACCACTTGACTCTGCAGCTTCCCTCAGCTCCACAGAGCATTTTAACATCTTTCAACTCATTGTTTTGCCTTTACAGCCTCTAACTTTATGATTCACTCTTGGCTCGCTATCTTAGCCACAACAGGCAGCTGTTTTTCAGTAAAAAAAACTCTTTGATAAACTCCATTGCTTGTGTACACAACACTGACTGGCCCCATGAGTGGGTGCAGACCTTAACTCTAAGAGCTAAAAACAGAGTGTGTATTAGATTCTCTCATGTTAAATAGAGGACTTTGGACATAAGTAAGAGACATTAGCACTTTAGCTAGCATACTCTGGAACAACAAACACAATCTCTAAGTTAAATGTTGCTAACACCTTAAATGACCAAACACAGTACGAGCTCAAAATGATTCCTTTGTATTTGTTCAGAATTTAATAAATAGCAATTGATGTTTATAAAATGCAGCTTTGTATCTTTGAACTAAATGTTTCTCAAAGATATGATTTCATTTTTGTGCTTGTTTTACACATCAGCAACAGCAAATTTGATGGTCAATCTATCATTTCCCATCTCAGAAGGTCTCCATATTAGTATTACAAAAAGCTGCAGGTGCAAATAGCTACTTTACTAAACATTAAGATATCATACTTAGCAACAGGAGCTGGTTTTTTATTTAATAAGGGTCTTATTATCCCTCCCCTTTTCTTTATTCTTATGTTATGACAAAAAAAGTCAGGATACCCTTAATTAGATCTTAAACCTCGTGTTCATATTAAAACCTGCTTTGTGACCCACCTATGAACCTGACCTTGTTATGTTTGGGGCCTGATACAGAGGTAAGAGTCTGTCCTCGTCTGTGTCATGATGCAACAACAACATAGCCCATCCATGCAGAGGCTTGACTTCTCATTTGCATGCATATAAGACTCTAAGAAGCACACACAGCATGACCTGAAGGACTAAAACATGAAAGCAGACACAGACTCGAGTCTCTTGCATCTCGTTCTATCACTCTAATATAGCTGCTTCTCTGTAAAATGCTGCAAAAAATGTGTCATCCCCTTTCGCTCGCCTCTTTTCTTCTCTTGTTAACTTTGTTTTCTTCCCCCCTCCATCCTTTCCTCCTGCTTTTCCTATCTCCTAATTTACTGTCCTCCTTCCTTTCCATGCATCCTTCCTCCTTCCCTCATTCTCCTCATCCTCCTTTTTTCACATCAGTGCCCCCTGCTCCCCTCTTCCCTGCAACCCTCTGCCCTGATCTCCCTCGCTCCCATCACCTCCCTGCTGCACTTTCTTCTCCTCCTCCTCCAAATCCTCCTCCAAAGGCTTGTGGTCTTGGTTAATAATTGATTCTGGCTGTCACAGTGTGCTGACAAAGACAACAGCAGGGCCATTAAAAGTTCCTCGCCTGTTCTTTCTTCCTGTTTTTTCCTCCCTTCATTTTACAGACACACACACATACACATGCACACACACACACAAAGACACACACTTCACTTTACAGCCACACACACACTGTGTCTTGTCTCTCTGGTTTCTCACTCCGTTCAGTCCCCCTCCTCTCTTCCTCTCCGCCTCCTCGCCGCCTATCCTTCTGTTCAGGCGAAGTTGACTTCTCCTCTCATTTTCCTTTTGTTCTTTACCTCCTACCCCCTTTTTTCTAAATTTCTCCCTTGCTTGTCCTCCTTCCTCTTTTTGCATCCTTTGTTGTCCTGACTCATTTCAGTCTTATCTAAGTGGCACTTTACTTAATGTGCACTTTGGTGCTTTACAAGCAGATGATACCATGAGTTCTGCAGAAGCTGTGGTGACTGTGAGGGATATTGCCTGTGATGCACTTCAGTTTCATACTGATCATTTTGGGAGAAAAATGTCTTTTGTATTAAAGCCTCTTCATTCTCTTTTTCATTCTTGTCATCTCTCTGTATGCAGACAAACTGTTCTTGAAGGAGCTATTACTTACCTTTTGCCTTTATTTTGGCAGTGATGTGCCATCAAGATAAGCAGAGCTTGACTAGTTAAAACTGCTGAAGTGGAAGCAATATTTTCTTTATATCTAATCTGAGGACAGCATTCTTTTCAATAAAGGATCAAATACTGCATGTTTGTATTTATCTTGCAATTAACAGGCTAATACCTATGAAAGCTTTGTTAACTACCAGCTGCTCATTATCATCTGTCATTTTTTGTGGATCCCACTGACAGAACCTGAGTCTGTCAAATAGAGGAGTGAACAGCATTTTATGGATGTTTGCACATTTGTGTTGTGGATGATCCTGAGATCTTTCATGGATGACTAGCTATAACTCACTACAGACAAGTTGAGTTGCTGTTCTTGACTCAGCTTCCACTGTTCTGAGATTAGCTACAATACTGCATAACTGTTCTTCCCAAGCACTGAGAGATAGCGGAAGAAATAAAAAATAAATAAATAAACTGTGATTTTTTTTCCATTTGACTTTTAATATGTTATGTCTTACTCATCTTGGTTAACATGTATGGCAACAAGAAATGTATTGTGGGGCTCATACTGAAATTCCCTCACCAAATCCTTTAGATATCCTCATACTGAAACGATTAACACTTGCCAAACTGGATTTCATTAAAAACCAGTAGGATTTCAACATGTGCAGGCTATAGCAAATGACTATGGATGAGCACATTAGAAAAAGATCAAGTTGGTTGACAGAATGAGTGAGTTCATAGTTGTTAAATTTACATAATTACATGTATATATAACACTATACATACATGGCTTAAGTCTATATAGCTTTACTGTAACGAAAGAAATATATTTTCCTTTCTGTCAATCAGAGATTTTATGGTTTTCTGTGCATATTCTGTTTAAGAATTTTAAGGCAGTATATTGTGGCAGGAAATTACAGGATACTACACCGTCATTGGCATGGTAAAAGATTACCATAAATATGAATTGCAGATATAATTCTTTTATGCTGCACATTTGTTTACCATTAGTTCAAAAGTGTAGTCTAACACTTTTTTCAGTCAGAAAGAATAGCAAGCTAAGAAAGTCTAAGCTAATCACAGCATGGTGCAAGAGGGACTCTGTGTACTAAAACATACACATTGAACTGTTTTACACTGAATTGCCTATATAGGTCACCACAGTCCACTGCAGAATGTGAATGTAAAGCTGAAAATATTTTTCCCTTTTTGGTTTTTAACATATTGCTCAAAGTACAGGCAAAAAACTGGGGAACACAACAAAGCATAACCGAGTAAAATGTGTTTATAAGTGTTGTAGTTGTGGCTTAATAATGTAGCAACTGGTATTTATTGTGATTTGTCATCTTTGCGGTTTCTAAGTGCAAAACAACTTTTGTAAATTTAAATAGCAAGGTTCAGTTCTGCCAGATGTAAGGTATGTCCTTACTTTGAAACAAAGCTTTGTCATAATGGCTTTGTAATAATGATACATTCTGAAAAACGTGCGGTGGTGAAAGGTTGCACAAACATTGGAAACACATCAGAACAGCAGCAACCTAGCTAATGGAACCTAAACCAGAGACAATATTCTACTACCACCTGTCCATAGCACTCACTGGCTAAGACTGTGGAAATTGGTTGACCCTACCCATGATCAAAAACAAGCAAGTCATTAGGATCAAACAAGCAAAACAAAAAAGACATACCTTAGCAAGCCAGCTAATACCAGTGTTGTTAAGACTTGAAGTGGGATTTGTCAGGAGCTTCTCTGTAAACTGTGCCCAATACAGCAGAGATCCAAGAGAGCAGCTGGTGGAAGTCGTAACTGGCTCATCATCACTGACCAGTAAATCTCACTGGTCTCTGAAAATTCACTCCCCCTGGAGCCAACCATTTGCCAAATCTTCCATCAGTGCCAAATTAACCATTGTGTTCCATTGTGCATTGTAGTTGCATGCCTTTTCATACCCATTTGATTGTATCTGAAAAACTTATGGTGTGGGACTAGCCTAACTGTGAGAGACCAACAGTGCAGAGCAATGAACATGTGAGAATAGTAATTATAATAATTTAATATTGCTTTAGATTCTAAAAGTGTAAAAAATACAATTCTAAAAAATACAAAGAAACATATCATAAAACATAATATATGAGATTGAAAACAGCATCAGTCTAAGCATTTTGTATTACATTTTATTATTTGTTAAAATACATTTCATATTATAGTGTGATTACAGAACAATTTTGAGGTGTTGAGGTTTTTTTATTATTTGCAAGGATAAATTCAATCCATTTATATATATATATTTGATACCTGAGGGATGATGATGTGATTTAGTTTACACAGGTATCATTTTCATTCCATTTCTCTCACCATTATGTTTCTGCAATTAGAGTCACAATCCCTCAGTTCTCAAGTTTATATGCACAGGCATGGCTCCTGTCAAATGTGTTTCTTAGAAATCCCAAAGTTTGCTTTAGAAAGTGGTGTGAACCTTTGTGCATAAACAAGTTTTATAAATGAGGACTCCTGGTCTCTTGTCCTTACACTTATCTTAGCATATAGTCACTCTCCCTTTTTCTCTTCTTTGTTGTTAGTGTCCTTTTCCATCTCTTTGCCTCTGTCCCGATGTCTATTGGGGCTGCTGAGTTTGTTGGTTATGTTGCCTGCTTTCCTGGCTTCGGTTCTGGTGGCTGTATCCGTCTTACCTGGATATGAAAGCTTCCTTCTCCCATTCCAAAGCCACTGTGATAAGGATGTAAACACCAACACTTGCTGGTGCTCCATCTCAGAGAAGCAGATTCTCTCCTTGCTATCAGTTAGCTGCATGAATAACAGAGCTAACTATCAGCTAGGTCACTTAAGCAACAAGTAAAGCAATCTGTCCATCATGAATCTACATAATCACAGAGAGTAGAGGCAGAGCAGCCAGAGAACATCAGAGGCGAAACACAAGTGCATTTTTTCACAAAGTATGATCCAGGTTTAACAAAATCAACTGAAGTCGTTGGTGTACGAGACATTGAGATGGAGAGGGTTACCTTCTCTAATCCTAACTACTTACCCAAGTTGCACAGTGTGACAACTGGCAATCAGGCTACAAAATGACTGAGGAAGGGCCAGCAATCCCCCTATTACAAGTTAACATACATTAAAAATGATTTTGAATGTTATTTTTAAGGTTAAATGCTTAGGATTATTGCCTAAAAGGATAAAAAGAGTAACTACACCCTGCATTCCCTCTGAAACTTTCCCTCCCAGCCAATTTGAATAATGCAACAAAGTAAGAGAGAAGCAACTGTAGGAGGCCTCCTGGTTTTGGAATGTGTGATGCAGGAGTTTAGGGGACATGGAGGCAGACTCAGTGATTACTGCATAGTGTATCATGGATGGCAGAGCTAACACCCATGACAAGTCACTGTCAGACTCTCCGAGTCTCTGTTGAAAGGACAGGGGGTCTGCTGAAGGACTGACAGTCACGAAGCAAATCTAACCCTGCTTAAGAGAAACACTGTGTGGGTACCTGTTTGTAGCTAAGCTAGCAGCTCCTCTAAGCTATCTGATGCCCCTAACTTTATGGGGGTGCCAACACAAAGCCCCAGCTGTTTGCTGTGGTTAGCTTTAGTGTTTGAAAGTTGAGCTCTGAACACTGAAGTTATCAGTGGGCTCATGTGTTGTTTTTACCGTCACTGAGGGGGAATAAATATATTTTTAATATACAGCATGGCTTCACAACCAGTACTTGTTTAGGGTCTTTCAACATTGCAAGCCGCTCTGTATAAGAGGCACTAATTGGACCAATGGTTAGCCAGTGCTCTGCATTTAATACTATGTGCTTAGGTACATTCAGTCATGTAGTCACTTATAAGCTAATACTGGTGAGAAAAAATAAGTCTACATACAAACTGTAGTAAGTTACAGGTAGGAACATCTGTTGTCAAAAATTTTATGAGATTGAGTGTAAAGTGCTAGAGTTTCATTGAATCACGTAGCAGGCACAAAAGATAGTAAAAAAATGTTTCAATTATTTTTTCAATTGTTAATTATTTATTTATTTATTTATTTTTAACAGGATGGACAATTTACACCTTTCAATGAGGTCAGATTTTGCAAACACTTGACATAGTTTAGGTACTGAGAAGTCAAATATTCATCAGCTCACATTTTGCTTGCTTTGTTTATTAAATGTGATGTTATATCAGCAGCATAGTCCGGGATATCCAGACATTTAGTCCACATAGTTTTGGTCAGGCTCCAGGAATGCTAAATTCTACACCTCCCATAATGCAACACAAGAGCTTCCTTTGTTTGACCCTCCCTGCCTGGTAAATGTGCACACCATGTAATCTCCACAACCCTAAGCCTGAGCTGAGATGACACTAATGACTTCACCGAGAAGTTATAAGGATTATTTTCTCAGAGCAGCAGCATACTATTGTGCACACACACACATGCGCGCACACACACACACACACACACAAACCATTACCTTCCACAGTAACATAGCCTAATGTACACAAACTCGCAGCACATACTACATATACACTGGATTAAACACACATCTGTCTCTCTTTCTCCCACCCAGATGCTATAACATAGACACACAGACTGCCAACCACACACAGACACACATACACACGCACACACACTCTCTCTACAGTTCAGGGAGAGGCGTAACAGCACTAATCTGTCACGCTCTGTCTCTCCCATTCATTACCGGCACTATAATCCAGCACACCTCCGATGTGATCAGCCTCGAATTAGAAATCCATCAAGCCCAAGGTGCGTTTAATTGCCTTGTCGGAGCCGCACTTCCCAAGCCGCCACCTTTCTCCCTCCCAAACTCTTTGCTTCACCTCACCCTGAGGTGTTCTCCTCCCAGGCAGCAGGATGTAATTTCACATTGACAGTGCCACGCTGTTGCTGACAATGGTGTTTATCCATCAAATGTTTGTACGAACAGATTCAATAGCAAGTTCCTCACAAATGAGCTCATTGATTGAGGTAGTGTCCCACCGTAGTGGAATCTACTCTTTGGCTTTCAGTCAGCAGTTTTTAAAGGAGCTTTGTGCAGCATAGACAGCATATTTAACAGTGGACAGAGTCACTTTGACACCCACCCATGGGTTTGTCGAGTATCATTTTGAAGCCTGGGGTTAAGCATTATGGCCATAGCTACCTTGTTTTCTTGGAACCAGAAGCGACCATTCTGAAGACAGGGTGGAGTTGGAGATGACAGGCACTGCAACCAGCTGCTGTTACTGTGTTTGAAATAGGGTTAGTTGCCACACCAATAACTGTGCATTACCTGAAGCCTTAAAATAATGCAAACATGTAAATTATATACAAATTCACCCCTCAGAGAGTTTTCATGAATGGGTAAATTATCTGTAGAGACCCAAACCTGGGTTTGCACCAGGCTGTACTTATCTTTTATTCTGCTGTCAAGCTAGGCATTTTAAAATGGGGCTTTGTGAGAATTGGTTTTCATTTGATTCTCAGCCTCAGGTTGCCATTTCAAGACCTTGAGTTTTTGACTAAAATTTTAAATTACACTGTTTTTACATCATTTTACAGTATTTGGTCCGAACCCGAAAGATACAACCCAGCCTTTTTGCACTTTCAAACAATGTCTCGCTTGCAGGTGATATGCGAGTACATACATAGTTTTTTGCATGGCATGTCCAAATATCACACATCACCTAATGTGCTCAATAATTCACCCCAGCATAGCCCAGTTCTCCCAGTTCATTTGATGCAGATCTTGAGGCAATAAGAGGTGAAAACATATTTCTTTGAATAAAAACGTGGGTTTTTGGTGGTATTTTAGCGATTTCAGTGTTTCTGCATCTTGTTATATGTGAGTTGTGTCAAAATGAAAGTGTATGCCTTTAAATTAATTGAGAGTGGAACAGTGGGCTGATTAGTTATTTTAGCTTGTATGGCTTGGTTATGATGACATTATCCAAAGCTAGCTATTAGTCTTTCCAGTCCCGTTGTGGGCTAGAGCCACTGGAAACTTAGCTTGAAATAATAAACACACACACTCACACAAACAATATCGAAGCTGAGAAATTAGATAGTTATACACAGATCAAATTTTTATAAGTATTTTACAAAGTTATTGATTAAAAGTGTAGAAATGACTAAATTTCTTCTTGATGTTTTATACTATTGAAAACCAATTTCTTTGCCTGTTCCATGAATGTATTAAATATTGGAGAAGAAAATATGGAATAAAGGCTCCCCATTGAAGCTGGTAAGTTGTTAAAATGCCTTCTCTTTTAATATTAAACTACATTTCATAAAGAAAGATAAGTGAATTAAGTTAAGGTATTTGCACGTCATAGCAGATATGTTCTAGTTGAGTCACACAGTCTTTAGTGCTCAAACTGAGCAGTGAAACTTGAGTAAAGCACAGTGTGTAGAGAGTCATCTTTGAGACATTTGCTAACAAATTAAACACTGCTACTGATATTAGGGATAAAACAATGATAGTTAGCGATTTAAAGAGCTAATTTTATTATGTTAGATTTTAGCAACAAGTGAGTTTGATACTGCCTCAGGCTCAAATAACTTATGCAAATAGAGGCCTGTTAATTGAATATTCTACAATTTTCTCCAAATGTTACTCACATTAAAAGTTACTAAATAGAAGAGTATTCCACAAAAACTTAAGGCTTATTGGCGCTGTAACTGTCTATTTACACCCGTTAACAGCCAAATACCCTTAATTATGCACTGCCTTGCAGAGAGCTTCCTGATCTCCAGCAGTATTATGATCATAGACAGTTTGATAAATATTTGAAAACATGACGTTTTTTGGGATTTTTTTCCTACAGTTGGATATAATATTCTCTACTATCCAACAACATTTTTTTTTCCTATCCCATGGGCAATGGACAGGAGGCTTAGTTTATAGACTCACAAAATGGTTGCTTTTACACCAAAAGAAGCTTTAGAAAAAAATGGCTAATAGATATAGTTCCAAAATTGAGCCTGTTTCTCCATTACAGTGTCCACAAAGTTGTAACTGTAAACAGTATCACTTGATTATATAACAGAGTCTGAATTCTCTGTTTTCTTCTCTCTCTTTCTTTCACATTTATTTCATTCTTTTTTTCTTAAAAGTTCACCTCTTTCAAAGTTTAAATCCATTGGAGAGGGTGCTAAGATTATTATAAGAGCATGTCAATGACAAAAGTTAAAAAAAGCACAAGCTGCATTTCTCAAACAGCCCAAGAGGTCAGCAGTAATGAAGTTACATTCATTTCACATCAGCATCTTTCATTCAAATATGGGGAATTTAAAAAAGAAGCATTAACACACACAAAGGTTTAAATATGCAGTGTCCCACGCACACAGAGACAGACTATCTTGGCATTTACAAACTGTACATTTTGATCTGTGTTTTGTCTCAAGCCTTAGATGATTAAAACAATGTAGTGTAAATACAAATTGTTGCAAGCTTAACCAAAGATAAAAACCCTGTCGTCATTACTCTGTTTATTAGCAATTAACAAAAGGACAAAAGAACACTAAGTATAGCTGTAAAATATTAGAGGGGTCCAAGGGTCTCCCTGACCCAAAAAACAACATCGGGGACTACAAAAGCCATCTAACACTAAAATCGTTTCCTGAGATTGTAAAGCTCCTTTCTCTTTCCCCTTCTTAAGAAAGTTAACACCACCTTTCTGTCCCAGATTGGCTTTACCAACACCCAACCCTGTTCCCCAGGACATCTTTGAGGAAAGTGAAAGTGCTGTTTGTCTTGTGTTCATTGACTTAATATCTTTTTGTGGACCTATCATATGTTGAGCTCAAACACAGCATTCATGTCTTGTGCCCTCCATTCAGTTAAGTTTAGGTTATTTAATCAGCTTTATTAATATCTGGGAAATCACAGTGTAGTTAAATATTGACAATTTTCCATAAAAAAGACAATCTGGGTGTCAAAATTGCAACAAATTGAAAATAAAAATCCACCATGGAACACTTAGCCTCCAAGAATATCTGGTCACGATCTTGAATGTCTATAGCTTTTTCATATTAGAGTGACACCAGAGAGTTAAACTTGACCTGAGTTAACCCAATGAATGATCCTTGATAGAACCAGTACGATGAACCATAATCTGACCAATCTGGTCAAACTCAAATCATGATAAATATAACTTCATGGTTTAAAGCACAGCCTTAAAGATGGTAAAGATTGATCACAGATTGATAACCCTGTGTTATTCATGCCCACGAGACAGAAGACACCCATCAGGCTGCAAGGTGACTGTAAAACACTCCAGAAAGACTAACCCCCATTATCACTCAGAAACCACAGAGAGAGAGAGAGAGAGAGAGAGAGAGAGAGAGAAAGTAGAGTATGCTGACTGACAGCAACAGGAATAAAACGCCTCAGGGGGAAACACATACTTGGCTCAGCTGGCCAAAGTGCTCGCTGTTATCCCATCATTTTCAGGGGTTTGTATCTGGTGTGGAAGCTGAGTCATCTCTTACTGTTTCCTTCTGAGTCCTTTTATTCTGACCCCTCTAATGAAGCAGCAATGTCCAAGGGTCATTTTTAAACTGGCACAGTTTATATTGAACTATGATTATAGCACCAATTTAAAACTCCCCATCGGAGAATGGAGCACAGTATATTTTACTTTAAAAGCATTTGTAGATAGACATCTTATAAGGTTCTCATTATCTTCGTGTTGAGATGAGACAAGACCACAAAAGCAGGTGCACAGTCGGGTTAAATCCCACTGCTGAAGGTGTAGTACCTACTGGTCAGGTCCCAGTCAATCCTGTAATGACTGCTGTAAGACATAATAAGCTCATTAGCAGTGAAAGCCTTTGTAATCCTGACACAAACTGGCTTTTAATGAGTGTGCCCAAGACCTAAGATATCATACACAACTTTCCTCAGGATTTAAAAACACGCAAAAGTCATTTGATATAAAGCAGCTACTTATAGACAGACAATAAAACTAGACTTTTTATCCACAGGGAATAAGATATTTGAGAAAAATGTTTGTAAAGGCCTTGACTCAGAAGATAGAAAACAAACTGCGAAATTTCTAAACATCAAGGCTTTCTGTGTTTCACTTGTAGTTTAAGAGGAACACATTTATAATGAAATGCCGAGGATTTATTTCTTCTCTCTTCAAGGTATATTTGCTTTTTTGTGATATCTCATCAAAAGTAAAGACAGTGTGAGTGATAAATAATGTGTTGCTTATTTACAGCATACAACTAGATTGACACTAAACCAATTACAGAAAAATTTCAAAAAAGAAATCTCTTAGATCTGTAAAAAATGAATGGATTGATTTAAAATTAGTATGCAAAGAAGGAGCCTTTCATTAAAATAGATCAACGCTAGGACTGCAGCATTTAAACAAGTCAAATGACATAACAACAACCAAAAGTAGTTGACCAGACAATTAATTATGACAGATTTTTATATAACATAGAGTTTATGTAAATATATGATAATAATAAAATAATAGTTCCATGCATTATAATAGGTCTTTTGCATCATTCAGTGCTCTGACTGTCAGTACTCCCCTATAAGCTATGACCTGTTTTTGGTGAAACTTGTTTTTAAATGCAGTGGCCATGAATTAATGTATCTATTAAAGATTTCTGCAAACTGTATATATATTGAGACTTTGTGTCTTTTTCTTTTATACCTTGAAAGTTTACCTTTTCTGTGATGAAGGTCAGGTTACTTTTAAGACAGCAGATTTTTTGCTTTGGATCATAAAAAAAAGTGTTAATTGGATTAATGTACATGGTTATGTTAGAAACACAGTTGGAAACTTTTATATTGTTTTCTTAAAAAAACCCACTGAACTGTTATTGATAATGAGCACTGGAAATTCTCCCATTATTTAGTAAAAATCACCTTATTAAGGCAACGATAAAATGTCTTTATGTCCTGACAGTTGCTATACGTATGTGTCTGAAACATTTGACCACTGGTTGCCTGGTGCAGGCAGACTTCTTGAATGAATGAATTTTAGTAATTATTAAATATTTAATCGAGATACTTTTTTAAAACATTTTAAATTATTAGATTTACTTGTGAATATAAAGGAGGTAAAAAGGCATCAGAAAAAAATAAGAATATACAGGGATGATTTTTGCTAAAGAAGCAGATACTTTGTCCTCCATACAAAATCCTTAGTTTGTTCAATATTCAGAACTGCATGGGAGAGGTTTATGGTTGTACAAAGAAAAGGAATAATAATAAAAAAGAAGAAACTAGAAAAGTATAAGTCTACACAATAATCCCATTTTAAGTTAGACTTCTTTCAGATTCATCAATCATTGCCAGTTTTACTGCCTTGCAGCAGCGATGACCTCCACTACATCACTATTTTTTCCTTCACTTTCAAGGAAAAGGTCTCTGTTTTATTATTTTTCCCCACACCAGACAAAAAATAAATAAATTTGATTTTAAATCTTTACAATGAGGGTGGTGAACCTTGTCAGGATTTAGCAATCAAACCTCTGTCAACATCCAAGAATTATGTGTGCACATGCCAGAGACAATGGGTTCCTTCTGTTCCACTTACCCCTCCACGGCATCAACCAGGAAGAAAAGAGGAAAACAATCACAATGCGTGTCAATCAAATTCTCAGCGAGACTTCTTCAGGAAAATAAAAGACAACAACAAAGAAAAGCAAAGAGAAAAATGAAGGTAGATGAAGTGGGCCAGGCAGAGAGATGAATGAAAGAGAGCTGGAGGCAGCTGGAGCAGAGAGCAGACCAGAGGGACGGGTGGAGGGGAGTGAAATTATACATCTGCGTCATGTTCAAGGAGAATTTTGCTGGAGATGGATCCTGCATTTCTGGGCCCTGACATCCCACTGGTACTCTGTGGGATGCCAAAAGCTATTCTAGAAAGGGCCAAAGTAAACTGAGGCAGAGATGCACAAGGCTTTGGATAATAGATGCAAACTGACAGAATAGAAACAAGAGGAGAGTGAAAATACTTCTGTAAATTATTGCAATCAAACAGCTGTTAGTGTGAAACACTGTCAAAAAAATCAATTGATGTTCAACTATTCTGAGAGAGCGTAAAACGAGTAACCTTAGTGACTTGGTACATTGAACTAGTGTTGTATGCAAATGTGGGGGCTCCAGAAACTTTGAAAAAACTAAACTTGAAGAAAACTAGAGTGTTAGGAAAATATTGCTCCTTATTAAAAGACAAAAAACATTCATTTGACTGCAAAAAAAGTGCTTGATAACCCATCAAACCACTGTCTACATGTTTCTCTCTCTCTGCAACAAAGATATAAACCTCATGTGAGGGGATCATCACAGTGTGCAGGAGTTGCCCTTTAAGAAAAATGCATGTCTGTACCAAAAACTGAACCAATCTATTGCAAAGATGAAGAGACATGTTTTCTACATGAATAAAGAATGTAATATTTTGATTAAAGTCCAGTTGCCTAAAGTCGTTAGAAATCACCCATTGTGTTACTGTGGCTAAATGAACTAAATAGAAAGCAGTTTTTAAAGCTAATGTTTTTGTGCAAAGGGGGGAGGGACTGATTTTATGCAGATAAACTTGACATGTGAAAACTTAATGTCTTAAAATTGCGAAACAGTCCAATAAATAGCTTTACAGAAGAAAATTTTGGCTGTGCTAATTTATTCACTTGGTCATTTAACAGCATGAATTCATAAATTTGCTGCATGCATCTCATCAATGGCTACTTTAGCTAAATATGATATATTAAAGTTTCATGATCTGCTGTGAGATAAAAACAAATGCTTGCAAAAGCCAAAAAGAAGGAGATACTGTGAAGTGAAAGACAAGGCTGTTGGACACAATTCGCTAAATGATTACAGCTGCTTATTCAAATTCAACAATAAGTTCAGTTTGTGGGATCATCTGTAGAACCACCTGCAGCAGTGGACAATCTAACTCATGGGCTGTCCCTTCCTTCTAGCAAGAAGTGTTTTTTTCTGAAAAAACATATTTAACATTGAAAACATAAAGGTAAAAAAAATTGGCTACTTGTTGAATAAGCAAATGTGGCTAAGACACAATTCCAAAGAGTGAGAAACAGACAGAATAAAACCAGATCTTCAGTGGTTTGTGATACATGCCACTATTGTCATGTTTTGGTTTTTTTTGCCATATCTTCACATCCAAGCAGCTCCACAGATCCTGTTCAGTCAACACATTTAAGCTGTCAGACAAGAGAAAGGAGTCCTTCAGATGCAAAAACTTGTAGCCTTGCCTCCTACTGCTTTTCCTTCCATTTTCTTCCCAGAGTCTTCTGTTTGTATTATCCGTCTGTCTTTGCTTTTTCACTTCTGCGGTTTTCACTCTGTGATCTACGATGGGGGAAAAAGTGGACGACTGAACAGCTGGTGTCCACGTCTCTGGGGGTGACTTATATAATCTACAAAAGGCATTTTGATTTACGAACAAGACAGATGAGACATTAGCAAGAACTCAGTGTGGCACATCTTTCTGCACACTTTATAAATGTGAATTTGATACCGATTTGCAGTCTGTGACAGCCAGCTAAGCTACCATATGACACAATAAAGATACTGTGTCTCTACATTTTCTAAAATTACTGCACCATATGTTCTTTGCTACAGCTTATACCTGTGCTGAAAGGATAGACACATGTTTTTACATCTAAAATACAGAAAATAATCCAATAAACCAAGACGTCATGTAGCAAATAGAGAACATGACTGACACATAAATTAATGTAATAGTTCCATGAAACAGCTGCATGAATGCCCGCCTGTACTGTTTGTACAGGATTAGCTCTGCTGTTAATAGTGTGAGCATCTCTGGAAGAGCAGTTTTTATGTGTTATACACCTCAGTAATTACACTAAATAACCCTCAGGTCATTAACATTGATATTTGTATCACACCTATTACCAGCTGGTCGGGTTGGTGATAGCAGTGGTTTTATTGTCCTCAATGAGCCGTTTGTCTGGTTGTGTAGCTCTCAATGTAAAGGACCATGCATACTGAGGCAAGGCCATTTCATTTGTATAGCACCTTTCAACAACAACATAATTCAAAAGGCTTTACATAAGACATGAGAAATTGAACTGCAAAAACCCACAAGGACATTAAGAAATTCGGGGAAAAAATACTTTGAATAACACAGAGGAGATCAAAAGTTACAGTTACAAGATGTAGATAAGTTTTCCTAGATTTAATTTAATAAAAACCAGTGGGAAACAGGGTCCTTAACCCTGATTGAAATACAAAGATTTGGAATGGACTTAAAGCCCTTTAGGAGTTTGTTCCAGATGTGCAGTGCAATAACACTGAATGCTGCCTGGCCATGTTTAATTTTCATTTTGAGACCTAAAGTTATCTGAGTTCCAAAATGAAACCAAAAATGAGCTCTAATAAGTAAAGCTGAAGCTAAAGTATCAAAAACTTAGGGAGCTCTGAACGTACCTTATTTTAAGTTTGACAGAGTCAAGTTTGTGTACGCTTGTATCCTGTTTGCTGTGGTGTACTGGGGCAGCAGGCTGAGGGTAACTGACAACAACAGACTGAACAGACTGATCCGTAGAGCCAGTGATATTGTGGGAGTGGAGCTGGACTCTCTGACGGAGGTGTCTGAGAGGAGGATGCTGTCCAAGCTGCATGTCATCTTGGACAATGTGTCCCACCCACTCCATGACGTGCTGGTCAGTTACAGGAGTACATTCAGTACAAGGCTGATCACACCAATATGCACCACGGAGTGCCACGGGAAATCATTCCTGCCTGTGGCCATCAGTCAGTAACTTCTCTGATGTGCAATAATTCAGTTTGCAATGACTACATGTGCAGTATTCTATATTCAATATCCAAATACTGTATATTCTGTATTCGATATTATATATTGAAATATTGGTTAACTGTTGTATTTTAGATACAATAAAGAAATACATATTACAAGAGCAAATGTATATGTATATTTATATTTTAGTGTTTAGATATATTTTATTTTATATTAGCACTTATGTTTAAATTTTATTGATATATTTATACTTTCCTACTTCTTTTATGACTTTTGAATAGGAGCATCTGTAACTAAAGGCAATTTACCCTGAGGATAAATGAAGTATTTCTGATTCTGATTCTGATTGTCTGAGAAAATCTAAAACCCGAGTCAGAGATAACAGGTACCACCGTGGTAGTTATCAACTGTGATTGCTCCTCAGACTCTGTGCACGTTCCCATAGAGGGGGGAGTGTGTTGTCTCATGTGACTATACTAACACATTTAATGTTAACTATAAACTAAATATGCAACATATCTCTGGTTATAATTAATGAATATATATATATATATATATACATGTGTGAAAAAGCAACACTTTCTATGTGGGTAAAGTGAGAAATGCCTGCGTAAAATTACTTTTGGTGTAAAATGCATATTCATTTTTAATGTGACAGCTGCACATCCTCGAGCTCTAAAACTTTTTACTTGATTTATTACACAGGAGAACTGGAAAACTGCATTTAGGTCTCATACCATCCAACAAGGAAGAACACTGAGAAATCACTTTTGTTTATGGCCAAATCAAAACAAAATCACTATCATTGATTGAATATTATACCAGTAGATTAACTAATGTTTTATTTGATTTGCTGTTGATTTGCTTCAAATCATTGGACTGAATCTTAATTGATAGATCCTAACATGAGGTACAGAGTTTATAAAATACAGGTTCTTTATGGTCGAGCGGTAAAGATTTTTGGTTTTCATCCAGGTTTTACTTGGTGACAACTGGAGAGTCAGTTGACAGCACGGAAAGACGGCAACCGGTTCAAGTTGGGCTAGCACCCCAGCTTGTATCTCCCGAAAGGGAGAAGCCACAACAAGCAACAAATGACCCCTCTGAATCATCACAGAACCCCACAAAAAAACTTGCCAGGCCCCTCCCTCAAACTGCAACTGTCCAATCCTATGTTAGCAACCGTAACTATGGGTACACATAGTGGTTGAGATCTAGCAGCAGTTGATGCTGCGTTCAAGACAACTTGGGGAAAAAACAGGCTCTGAATTGTAGAAAATGAATTGAACAATGAACAGCGTTAAAGTCGGAAATTACAGGTCGGAAATTACACATATATTCATCTTCGAAAATAAGCATAAATTGCTGCTGCATATGTTTTCAGTGTTCAGCAAA
>JAQMCX010000017.1:8625272-8650561 GCA_029814765.1 Acanthurus leucopareius | reverse complement strand
GAAGTTCACCATCAGAGGTCTGGGGATGTGAACGCTCCTCAGCTTCCTCAGGTAATAGAGGCGTTGTTGTGCCTTTCCCACAGCCAAGGCGATGTGTTTGCCCCAGGACAGGTCCTCAGTCACTGTTACCCCCAGAAACTTAAAACTTTCCACCCTCTCCACCACATCACCACCTATGGAGAGAGGTTGTTGGTCGATGCGCCTCCCCCTGTGAAAGTCCACAACTATCTCTTTGGTCTTTTTGGTGTTTAGGGCCAGGTTGTTGTTGTGGCACCATGACACTAGATGTTGTACCTCACTCCTGTAATTTGTCTCATCGTCGTTGGCAATCAGTCCGAGCACTGTGGTGTCGTCAGCAAACTTGACGATGAGATTGGACGCAAAGGAGGCTGAGCAGTCATGGGTAAACAGCGCGTAGAGCAGGGGGCTCAGAATACACCCCTGAGGGGCTCCGGTGTTAATGACAAGGGTGGAGGAGGTGTTCTTGCCCACTCTGACACTCTGTGTGCGGTTTGTTAGAAAGTCCACAATGTAATTGCTCAAGGTGGTGTTGAGTCCCAGCTGGTGGAGTTTGGACCGGAGTTTGTATGGCCAGATGGTATTAAAAGCCGAACTATAGTCCACAAAGAGGAGCCGTGCATAGGTATTCATATTCTTATTCTTATCCAGGTGCTCCAGCGGTGTGTGCAGCACCGTGGCGATGGCATCCTCCGTTGAACGGTTCTTTCTATATGCAAATTGGAATGGATCCAGTGTAGGCGGTAAGGTAGCTCTGATGTATTTAATGACCAGTTTCTCCAGGCATTTGCCAGGAATGGAGGTGAGTGCCACAGGTCTATAGTCGTTAAGACATGTGACGTTTGCCTGTTTTGGGAGGGGAACGATAGTAGCTGCTTTGAAGCAGGCTCAGAGGCTGATTATGTGCTTTTAGGGCAACGTCTACACCCGAAAAGAGTGAATACAGGCTGAGAATCTCCCTATAGCGTACGCGCCACGCCACAGCATGGCCAGGAAGCACCCCACAGTGACCAGCCCCCCCAAGTGCCGACAGCTCACAAACCAGGCAGAGTCGTCCAACAGCAGATCAAGTGGCCCCCAGCTAACAACAAAAGGGGGTGGAATCTGTTTGAAGAGGATGTCTGTTGGATTCTGCAAATGACAGGCGGTGGTGATGCAGAGTGCCGGCTGCAGGCGATGACAACCGTTGTTGCCAGCTACGCAGCAGAAAGATTTGGCCTCGAGGAGGAGGAGTAGAAAAAGAAGCCCTTTACCATGAACCGCAGAGCTGGGATGATTCAGCAACTGCGGAAGGAGCTGAAAACCCTCAAGAAGCAGTTCACGGAAGTGAATGAGCAGGAACATCAGCTATTAGCTGAACTGAGAGACATCCTGAGGAGGAAGCTCATGGGTCTCCGTAGAGCTGAGTGGCATAGGAAGCGGGGAAAAGAGAGGGCCAGAAAATGGGCACTGTTCATTAAGAACTCCTTTGGCTTCACCAAGCTACTTGGTGATAAGAGGAGTGGCCATCTAGAGTGCTCTGCAGTAGGAGTCAACATCTACCTGCACAACACCTTCAAGGACCCCGAAAGAGGGCAGAAGCTTGAGCCCTACAAGGCCCTGATAGATCCTGACCCACCAACTGTGGAATTCAATCTAAGGGAGCCAAGCTGGAAAGAAATCCAAGAGGTCATCCGAGCAACTAGGTCAGCCTCTGCACCAGGACCCAACGGGATCCCATACAGTGTATACAAACGCTGCCCGAAGCTTCACCACCACTTATGGAAGATACTTGTAGTGTTCTGGGGGAAAGGGAAGGTTGCTGATCAGTGGAGATGTGCTGAAGGCATCTGGATTCCCAAACAGGAGAACTCAAAAGTCATTGGGCAATTTAGAACCATCTTGCAGCTCAACGTTGAAGGCAAGATATTCTTCAGTATCTTGTCATGGCGGCTGACTGAGTTTCTCCTGAGGAACAACTACATTGACACCACAGTGCAGAAAGGAGGGATATCGGGAATGCCTGGCTGCCTGGAGCACACAGGGGCAGTCACCCCAGAGAGGCAAAGGTCCTGTGGTTGGATCTAGCTAATGCCTATGGCTCCATAATGCATAAGCTGGTGGAAGTGGCCCTCCAGAGACACCATGTTCCCAGTTAGGTAACGAATCTGATCCTGGACTATTAAAGCAGTTTCAGGATGAGATTCACTCTGGGTCCACTGTATCAGACTGACACAGGCTTGAGAAGGGGATTATAACAGGCTGCACCATTTCAGTCATCCTTGTCGCCTTGGCCATGAACATGGTGGTAAAGTCAGCAGAGGTGGAGTGTCAAGGACCGATGACTAAAACTGGTGTGTGGCTTCCTCCAATCAGAGCCTTCATGGACGACTTGACTGTCAAACAGCATCAGTCCTCGGCAGAAGGTGGATTTTGCAAGGCCTTGAGAAGCTCATGTGATGGACAAGGATGACTTTTAAACCATAAAAGTCAAGATCCCTTGTAAATAAGAAGGGCAAAGTTGTGGACAAGTTCAGATTCACCATCTCTGGAATGACCATCCCCACACTGTCGGAGCAGCCAGTCAAGAGCCTGGGGAAGCTGTTCCACCACAGCTTAAAAGACAAAGCTGCCATCCAGGGGACCAGCAAGGACCTTGAGACCTGGCTAGCCAAGGCAGACAAATCTGGGCTACCGGGTCGATTCAAGGCATGGGTGTTCCAGCATGTGGTCTTGCCCAGGATCTTGTGGCCCTTGCTTCTGTATGAGTTCCCAATGTCAAATGTGGAGGCCCTGGAGAAGAAAATCAGCAGCTTCCTGCAAAAATGGCTTGGCTTGCCCAGAAGCCTGAGCAGTGCTGCACTATATGGCACCTCAAACGCCCTACAGCTCCCCTTCAAAGGTCTCACTGAGAATTTGTGGTCTTAAGAACAAAGAGGCCATCCAGTATAGGGACTTCAGGACCCCAAGATAGCAGCAGCTGGAATTGAGGTCTGTACAAGCAGGAAGTGGAGTGCCAGGGAAGAACTACTGGTGGCAGAGTCTCGTCTGAGGCAGAAGACCTTAGTTGGGACCACTGCAACCGGACGGGCCTGGGCCTTTTTCCAAGCCACCATGTCAGCAAGGCCACTGGGAAGGAGAGGCAGCAACTCCTGCTGGAAGAGGTGAATTCAGGAGTAGAAGAAGCACAGGTCAGCAGGGCAGTGGGGCTTGGCCAACAAGGAGCCTGGACAAGGTTGGGGAAAGTGGTGCAATGGAAGATTGCTTGGTCAGACTTCTGGCGCTCTGATGTCCACCGCATCAGGTTTCTGGTTCAGGCGATATATGACACCTTACCAAGCCCCTCCAACCTCCACACATGGGGCAAAACCAAGGCACCCATCTGTCCACAGTGTGGCGGCAGGGGGACCCTGCGACACCTTCTCAGCAGTTGTCCAAAAGCCCTGGCTGAGGGTCGCTACCAGTGTTGCCATGACCAGGTGCTTAAGGCAGTTGCTGAGGTGATCAGCACAGTCATTAAGACCAGCAAATTCCATCCCGGGAAGAGTTCCATCGCCTTCCTTAAACCTGGCAAGAATCCCCCACCACAACAGAAGAGAACATCCATGCTCTCCTAAGCCCCTGACTGGCAGCTGATAGCAGACCTCGGCAAACAGCTGAAACACATCATCCACACAACACTCCGCCCCGACCTAGTAATCTTTTCAGACTCCACGAAGAGCGTCATCTTCTGGGAACTCACTGCCTTGGGAGGAACACATTGAGGAGGCCCATGAGAGGAAGATGAGCAAGTACCAAGGTTTGGTGGAGGAGTGCAGGAACCATGAGTGGCAGGCACACTGCCAAGCCATTGAGGTGGGTTGCAGAGGCTTTCTGGGCAGTTCCCTCTGCAAAGCCAGGTCATCACTGGATGCGTCAGGAGCAACAAAGAGGGGGCCACACAGTCAATCACTGAAGCCGCAGAGAAAGCCACAAGGTGGCTTTGGATTAAGAAGGGAGACCCTTGGCTTGTTGCTGCTGGAATGCAAGCTAGGACTTCATCACCCCAGCTAGGTCACCTGGGGGAGGGGGTATGTTGTTGAAAGATCCAAAACCCCGAATGACCCCAGGAATATCACTGAAGATGCATCCCAGCGCATCATAGCGATGTATCTTTAAACCTATTCCACAGATGGAAACAGTTTCACTTTCAGTACGCTGCTATATACTCTTACACTTCTCTAGAAGGAAGTTGTTCAGCATTTGATAAACTTTTTATGTATTTGTTTTTTTCCTGAAAATGGGAGGTTTGATATAGATATTTTATGTTGCTTAATACCTGCAGTTATCAGGACCTTCAAGGGGAAACCTGCAAGCAGAAGTGTTGACTATTTGCAGATAATCTGATACCATGACACTTTTCACAAAGCTTTAGGGTGGAAACTCAAGGCAATGCAGAGGAGAATCTAAAATATTGCACAGTTTCTTTCAAAGGTTTGAGTCAATTGGCTCAAACTGATTCAATATAATGAGCCTGGTTTAAAATGGGCACAGTACATGAGTAGAAAAAATACCTGATATGGATATACTGACAGAAGAGTTGTCTAAATTTCTGAATTTTGTCATTGGAGGAGTTTTTAATGACTTTGTAGATAGGAGTTTAGGGGCCCACTAACTGAGGAGGTGTGTCAGCTTGTCAACAGGAGCAAATAAGAAATATCCATTGTTATTGTTTTGTCTTTTCCAGTGTTGTTAAAAAATCCTTGCCTTTCTCCAGTCAAAAGAAACATGATATTTGATTTTTACCAGCTGTATCCAACTCACACTCCCTTCTGTGAAATTCTCAGTCATACTACGCCTACATTCCTCTGTCACATGATAAATGCTGTAATTGATATCTAGAATACAGCAGAGTTCATTAGTACTGATTTCCTGGGGGCTGTCATCTTTATCAATAAAACTCCTCAACAAATCATCACAGATAATCACTAATATGAAGCATTTTTTCTTGGAGGTTTCATATGGCTTTGTAGCTTTCCAGCAGTTGTGCATTGTATAATTATAATATAATTCTCTTATATTCAGAATGTTCAAGTTTTTGTAGAAATGCGCATGCTTTAACATCAAAATGCTGTTTTCCCAAGCCCCTCTAAAGCCCTTCCCACGTGACCTGATGTAGGTTTCTGCATTACAATGTTGCTACATATACAGTAAATCCCCTGCTTCACCTACTGCGCCTCTTTGTGACTGAGAGCTGCAGCTCTGTGCATTTGTTTGACTGAGGGCAGGGCTTAGCTACACACATGCACATACACATGCACACACACAGAGCAGAGAGCCTGTCAGACCAGACAGTATGAGGTGTGTCATTTGGCCAAATTCACACATAATCTAGCAATACAGCACCTTTCAGCAGGGTTGTTTTTGTTCATTTATAACATGGGTACTATAAAACAATCAGACAATATTGTTTTGTTATTATCATTTTAATGTTTTTTTATTGTTTTCACTGCTTTGGTCATCATCCTAAAGCTCGTTCGACCACTGCTGCTCTTTCTGTCTTGCTCAGTTTCTCTTGTTACATCTGAGACTAGGTACTCAATTACAGTACAGTTTTTTCAAACAGAGGGACAAATCCTGCACACTGTGCCTTTAAAATAAGGTTTAAATAATTATAAAAAGCATAATTTTCCACCTCCAAGCTCAAGCTCTCCAAGCTAACACATTTGACACTCTCGGTGCTAACACTGTCAGCATTCTTCTGGTGTGTGTTCTCAGGGAGGGTTTCAGCACTGTTACCTGCTTCTCTGCTGATGTCTGACTGTGAGTTTCCATTTTTAAAAACCTGGAAAACAACACAGATGGAGTCAGCCTGTAAAAATACAGCTCAACAAGGGGGATTCAGCTGCATTGTTATTGTATGAATGTGTCAAAACTAGCCATGAGTCTGTTCAGTAGGTGGGTCAAGCACTTCTTATTGCTGTTTTACAGTGTCATTTGTCCCTGTTTACACTGTGATGGTTTCACAGTTGGAGGTGCAGCTGGAACAACTGGGTTTTTTCTCTCTGTCATGTCACAGATCATATCCTTAGAAAAGCAGCATTTTTAGTGTTTATAATGCTCATGTCTTTTACATCCTCAACTGTCCTGTTAAATACAGAAGTAGATGAAGCATTTTCTTGTTTAGTAATGCAGGCCAGCCTATAGCGCAGCAAATCTCAGAACCCCTGCTGGGCCTTTCATTTGTCTTCCTTTGCACCAAGATTGTTCCAGAGAGGACTATTGCTTGCAGATTTATGCCTGAATGACACACAGCCCACCTGTTACTTAGTAGTCCTGTTGGAACTAATTAGCTGTGTGATAGCGTGCTGTTGTTGTCAACCATTGGGTTGTTGGTGAAGTGTTTTCACTCCCACATAGCTCGAGGTTTGGGGATTTTGCTGCTTGCTAACTAGCTTTAACACTGGTTTTTAAGCCACTGTGGCTCATGCTGTGCTGTTGGGACACTATGTTAGCAAGGCAGCTACTGAAGAGGTAATAAGTAAAGAATACAGTTACAGCTTAGTGTGTCTTTCAGAAATGCCCAGTGATTTATAAGTCTCAAGAGCAGCTGTTCATAATTAAGGAAAAAAAGGAGAATGTCATCAGGGCATGAAGACAGTCATCTACGCTGTGAGAAAGTAGATAGCAATCTGATAAACAAGGAGTTGTGCAGAGCAGTATGAAAGTTAACTGCAAGTCCAGTTCTGCAAACACTTTTTTCTTTGACAAACACTGAAATATTTAACCTCAGTTCCAGGAAATTAAAGTGAAAAACATTTATCTTTGATTTATCTGAACACAAATACTTCCTTAGCTTCTGGCCCAATATAGGGTTGTGTCCACAGAAACGTCCCTTTCTGAGAACTCCAGCTGTTTTTCCCCAGTGTTTGGCTGACAGTCAAGAAGATTTTCTGGTGTGTGCACCAGAAGTGGTTTTGATGTCTAAGTAGCATCTAACAGTCGTGCTGTATGTTGGCTGGAAGTGGACCAAGGAAACAGGCATATAAAAACACATATTTGTGGCCATAGTACTTGCCAGAAAAATGCTGCTGTCATTGCAAATTTTCATTTTTGCTGCATAATTAGCAGTAATAGCGACACAGCACAACTTACAATAAGCTGCCAAAATTATTTTTATTGAGGCTGTACCGAATATCAGTGTTTAAATATCAGGTTTTTTGAAGGTTTCCAAACAAAGATCTAACATCAAATTTTATAAAGCCATCATCCTAAAAATTTTCACCCAAGTTATTAACATGAGTTTAACTGCAGAATCGTTGGTTGACAGCTAGAGATTAGCAACAGGTACAAAAGGCAATTGTGTCAGTTATTTTCTTTCAGTATTTTTTTTTTCTTTCCCACCCTCCACTTTTTATGTTTATGAGGTAAAGCGCATTTCCTCTCAACATACTGAGACTGTAAGAGACTGCAGCACAGTTTGGCACCTTTGCAACTCACTGCTGCAAACAGGTTGAAATGAAGACAAATCCACTTTTTAGTTTAAAAAAACAAACTGCAGCTGGATCTGTCCTCCATAGCTCATTGACTCTCATTAGCTGCTTACTGGTTTTGACTTTAACCCCTTATTTCCTCCTGATCCTCTCTACACACCGCTGTAAGACCCTGCTATTGTGTATTTCAAGGTTTAATTAAAAGTCAAAAGGGTGCAGTTCAGGAAAAAACTGCTCAAGCAAAGATCTGGATCATCACAAGATCTAACATTCGTTAAGGTCTAACAGTTGTATCTCCTTGTTTTCACTTTAAATGTAGAGAGTTTATGAAAAATTAGCAGAATAATAATAAATAAAAGCTCCTTTTTGATTTCAAATAAAGTAAGGACTGCAGTTGAGTCTTTTAACTCAATCACTTTCAACACTTTGTTTTCACTGTTTACCTTTCTCTTTTTAAGCCAAAATTACTTTGCACTCTTGTGCTTTCTCTTGACTCATCTCTCCTCTGTGTGTGTCTCCATGTGTGTATCACTCACTGACTTGAATCAAAATGCACGGATATTATTTGAGAAAATTTATCATGTGACAATTTTCACATCCTATGCAAGTGGTCTGTGATCTGCAAAAAAAAGTACTGCACAGACTAGAAAACTCCACAAATAAATATTCAAAACATCTGTCAAAATTGATTATAAGTTATGAGGTATCAGCTCAGTCAGTTTCCATCAAGTTTGCAAGTTATCTGAGACCTGGACATTAAGAAGCCCTTGCCCTCACATTCAAATGTTGATTTAGAAGCTTTGCAGCTTATAAAATATTTGGCACAGTTCTAATTGCAATGCAAGTGTTGTTTGAGTAACACAGTGTTTTGTTGCTCACCTCAAACCACATCTGATTAGTCTGCTTATTTTCTACCTCTTTATACACATACACACACACACACACATACACACACACACACACACACACGTGCAGAGTGTATTCTTCTTTGGTGTCCTTTGTGGTACACCACTTCACTTAATACAATGAGTGCTACCTCCAGTGGATCGAGTGTAATTAAACACAGAATAGCATAACCTTTAACTCTTATCGATGGAGGACATCATGGGTCAAATTTTACTCTTTTGCATATTGGTGGGATGTGTCCCCCAATCCCCCATGGAAATTATGTGCACAAGGTAGGTTTACTCTTGACTAAGCCTCTGATTACGAAGAGTTTTGGACTGATTATTGCTGGGCTGATAGCACAAGCAGTGGTAGTGAACGCTGCAAGCGTAAAGTTCTGTAGAGAGATGAGTAGTGGCCCCTCAGCGTTCTCACATCATGACGAATTGATCAAAGAGCTGATTTGCTTAAATGTTGGTGCATTTCTCTTATTGTGCATTTCAAAGTTTTCTCTCTGTGTCGCTTCACAGTCGAGTTGAGTGAAGCAGAACAAAAGCTAATTGACTTGTAGTTGTGATGCAGCTCTCGGTGAGGAGAGGGCTGATTGAGATGAGCTGTATAGGCCCCCTGTGGCTTCATACGCACACAAAAACACACACACATACGCACAAAAACACCCACATGCACACGCATATGCAGAAAATTACACATGCCTAGAAGTTCATGGGGTTTTAATTGTCTGGTGAGTGTGTGTGTGAGACAGAGAGATTTTTTTTTTTTTTCTTGCTGCAGAATCCTTGTATACCAACACGCTAACACCTGCCTCTGTGACTCCACATGCATACATACACACAGCTGCTCACATTAGCAATCCAAATATAGTGAAACAGTAAAGCATGTATACATGCTGAAAATACATGCACACACACACAAATGCAGTGATTAGCTTCCAAGGGATAAATCAGTTGCACATCTTAAAATAAAATATATCCACATTTTCCACATCTCACATTTAATTTTTCAAAAGATAAAATGAAAACTTGTCTGTGATTGTGAGTACAATAGACATCAATTCAAGTGAAATTTATTGGCAGATGAAAAAGTAAAATAACGGCAAATGTTACAGACACGTATTTCCATACTGAATTTTGCAGTGTTTAAAAATAAGCTTTATATGCACAGTGGACTTAAGATTCTAATTTGTTTGACATAATTAGAATTTGTTATATATTTCTAATGTAAGGACAGAACAGTCAGCATCAGTACTAGTCAGACCAACCCTGTTTGTGGGTAGATGCAGGCTAATTTCTGAACTACCACACATGGCTGATTTTATTTTAGGCAAGTGGACCTGGGAGGAGATTGTGCTTAATCATTAGGCACCATTTACCTGGAAGAGAATGAAATGGTTTTAATTACATTTAAAAATCAGTACTCAAATGCAGGGACATGCAAACACACACACATACTCCCAGTGCTTGACACACAAATGCATCACACCAGGTCTAATTTGACTTAAGGGCCTGAGGGAATAATTTAGAGTCAGGTTATTCAGCACACATTGCCTTTCATGTGCTCAAAATAATGAAGCTGATAATCTAAAACAAAATTCTTCCCTCTGCCCAGTGGTTATAGAAAGTTTTTGCATGTGTGAGTGTCTGTGTATGTGCATAGGGCTCGAGATGGAGAAGGGAAAGCTAGATAATATTTTTTTCCCCAGGTGCTCATTTATATACAGCAAAGCAGTGGCTTACATGTTAAGATGCAGACATTTGGGTAAACCTTGAGTCTGTGAGTATCTTGTAAACATCTTACCCTGTCCTGAGGGCAAAAACTAGCTTGGAAGAGAGGCTCTGCCTACCTGACAACAATGCCAAAACACACAAACTCACAAGCAAAGTACATTACAATCGCGGGGGTTATCTGTTATTCTATGTTATCCATAGGGAGACTTAAATTTTCCCACTGCAGTATAAATAAGTGTCCATAAGCATTAATTGCTATGCAGAAATGCCATTTACTTCTGAAGGACAGGAAACTTATAGAGTCCACCTGCTCATTGCTATTCTGATGTTATGCAGAGTGAAGGCTCATGGGAGAGTCAGACCTCCACCAGGCATCATTTGGTGGATGCTTTTTGCTAGTGTGTTTTGTATTGATCCTAACATATTGTGGCTAGCAGTGGTGCACTCGTGGTAAACAACAAAGCAGTTTTCTCTTTGAGCAGGTGATTTATTACAGTAGATCCTCAATCGAAGGGAATGTCGATGAAAGTGGCTAAGAACTAATTCCTCTGTTTTCGCTTAATGTTAAATTAGAGGAATATAGCAGAACAAGCTGTGTAACAAAGTTACCTCATTAATATTACAGGAACATGCTCCTGCATGAAACCGAAGTCCATTCAGTCCCTCACCTAAACCAAAAGGTTTTCCCAACATCCCCACCAACCAGGATGCTAAAGTATGGTTTTGCGAGGTGTTGCTAGCAAAATGGTTATTGAGACTGTTACTAAAATCTCTGTGGTTTAATTTATTGGTTTAAATAAATAAATAAATAAAATTACAAATCAGGAGGCTGTTCTAGTCAACAATGCTACATCTGTCTTGCACAGATGCTGTAAAGTGCTACAGACACTTAATCAAACTTGTGTAACTTATGTTCCTATTACAGCAGTGATCGAGACAAATATTTGATCAGACAAGAGCAATGTTCTTATTCAATTTCTTAAGAAAAGTTATATAAGATCATCAGTGCCATTCATTTTTATATGAATTAAGCCTTTAGCTTATGCCTGGGGGTGATTAGCTTAGCTGAGCCTAAAAGCAAAGAACAGGAGGAAACATAAAAATGTAGTAGTAGTAATTTAATTGCTAAATTTGAAATGATTTATGACTTAATAAATATTAGTCTGTGTTTTTAGAAGTTTTGTGTTGTAGCTGGGCCCACATTGTGCTAAAATACAAGATGCTGATCTCAACAGGTCATAATACGAACACAGTGAATGTTCCATTTGTACAGGGCAAAAGAGCTGTCTCTCCCACACACTATTTACTCCAAATATTGGCTAATATGTCTTTTAAAAATATTTATACATGTGGTTTGTCTCATACTTGCATCATACCCCTGGCTGCTCTGACTTGGGGGTGTGAACTGTGTCTCCCTTCCTGTCCTCTCTCTGCGACTAGAGTCTCCTATCTGTCCCCCTCCTGTGATGCAGCTACTCCCATTTTAGCTGTCTCTGTCAGAGGACGCCTTGTGTTAGGCTTCTTTACAAGCTAATAACTGGACATTAAAAGCTAATTTGTAGCTCTTAGTGGCTGGGTTTGTCAAATATTAAGATAGCTTAATGAATGTCCACCATTGCAGGTGGAGCTGTGCTTAATGCAGCTGCATCTTTCTCTTCAGTGCCTTTTTTCCTGTTTACATGTTAAACTTCTGACCTTGAAATAGCAGGGCAGAGAAAATATTTTTTGGCATCATAGGAAAGAGAAAGAAATAAGATTTTCAACCACTGTGGCAAGGAACATTACGGAGAAAAAAGCTTCCATGTGCCTCACAATTACTACTCAAAGATTCCACAAATCAAGCAGATTAGTTTAAGATCAGAGGGCTCTCCTTTGACTCAGGGCCTCGGACAACTGACCCAGCTTTACTTGCCTGATGTGGCCCTGAGTTGGTCATCCCTTGATTTCTCTTCTATCAGGATGACATTTGTGTTTCTTAGTAAAATAAATTTCAAATAATTTTCAAATTGGTAACTTGCTTTCACTTACAATTTAACACGGGAAAGATAGTCTATATTTTACCTGCTAAACATGGTAGTATGCGAATAATGACATTTAGTTTAAAGCACCACTGTGACTAAGTGTTAGCATAACTGTAGATTCTTACTGGTAAGACAAAATGTGTTATGCCAGCTTTCCCCATGTAAACTCAACAGACAGCTGGAGTTTAACGACATACCAGCAGACTAAACCTTGAAGCCTTCAAGTCTTTAGTTGAGATTTCACACACTTTAATTCCATGTTTTTTTTCTCTTAGTTTTTTTGTGGCCCTCTCTATTGTTTTCTCTCACTTCCATTTTTTTCCATCTGCTTGGAGTTGCAGACATATGAAGCCCGCAGAGTTATGCAAGCATGTATAATATCGACACCTGCAGCTTCTAATCTGCACAAAACACACACATATACATATGCATATAAAAGTTCGCCCTGCAGCTGATACACACACTAATCCAGTGAAAATGGAAACAAAGTCTGGATTAGATTTATAAGAAGCTTTATTGGAGAGAGAGACATCTTTATCTAAGCATCCCTCCTTTCTTACATCTTACGCTGGACTGTTGGCTTTGGGGTCGAAGCCAGAAAGAAGATCCATGCATCTCATAAAGGAATGGGGAGAGGATTGAGATAAAGAGTGAAGCTGGCTCACAGCATCCCCCTTCTTTTTCTGTGGTCTGTTGCAACATCTTGCAGTGGAGTCTATTATGATTCATTAATTTGAGCTGTTTGGCACACCGATGCTAATTGCAGCTCTGAATTCATTTACTTTTATTTGGCATGTATTTCTGCTTCTGCTCTGCCTCATCAAATTGTATCACATCACAATGCTAAATTAGGCCAAAAAGAATCCCTCACTTCTAAATTGAGCATGAATTTATTAATTTTCCCTCCCAAGTTCTTTCTGCTCAATGTCACAGGGGTCTAGAGCCAAATGCAGCAGTTAAACTCTACCGACAGGTTGCCACCCAGTTTTACTTAATTACAAGTAAGAGAGACTTTTTTAGACTTGGATTTCATTTGTCACACGAAAAAGTTTTTTTTTCTTGCATAACTAAATAAATTGCTTAATGAAATCAATGCAAAATGATCAGGACAATAGACCTTTCACTTGCATGAATGATACAATAATGTCCAACCCAAAAGATTGACAGTAAGAAACGTGAACAAGGATAATTTCCTTGTTTGGGTTAGATTTGTCAATAGCAGGTCAGACAACAGCAGCAGTAGTTCCTGGTGTTAAAATTCTACAACCAACCTTCCCTTTGGATGTGATAAGCCCCCACTTCTCTCCCAACACATCCTGCATGCCTGCCCCTCCAGCATCCATCATATATTATCCTTTCATTCCTGTAAATATTACATCCACTGTAGACAATTAAAAAAAAACAATTAAATTATTTATAGATGCATATCTTTGTTTCTCCTATGTATTAATATGCTTTTATTAGAATAAACTGCTGGTGTGTCTGTCATCAAATTCTATTGTCCTCATTTATCTTAGCAACAAGAAAGTGCACAGAGTCTGTTGCTGTGTCCCACTTCAGGGGCCGCACCCTTCAGAGAGTGTATTCGTGAACCAATTGCGTCACATTGGTGCAATGAAGGCTGTCACATTTCATCGACTTCTTCAAATGCGGCCAAAAAATGCAGCCAACAAATCCCTCCATTATGAAGGATCCAACAGGTGGATCCTTCACAGCCCAGCCCATTCCAAGAACAAGGCAGGCCAGCTGGAATCACTGTCTGAAGAGAATGTAGGCTAATTATTGGCTTTCACCTTTATCGAATAGCCAGCCTGTGAATGAAAAAACAAAACTGAGGTCACTGAGAGCTCAAATTTTCTGTAAAAAAGTAATTATTAAGTTACTTATTATTAAATTATCATTAAGTCACAATTATAGCATGCTGTTGCTGCCACATTTAACTAGCTTAGTGTTAACATTACCAGAGATCGGCTGCCCAGCCAACGGTTAGATCAACATACAGCTTTAAAATGTTTGACTTTCAAACTTTAGCAGTTCATGCTTGGTTATGCAGGCACTGCTTAGTCTTGTGGACTTCAGCTTTACATTTGCAAAAGGGCTGCAAACCTGCAATGACAAGAATAAAATGCAGAACACAAGATCTGGCTTTGGTTTGTTAATGTACTCTGCAGGGTTTTCAGTTGTCACAAATAATAAACTTTTTTGTTTTTGTTTCTGACAACTGCATGTAGATGCTTTTTGTTTCAAAATGAGACGTTCACAGTTTGAGACAGCTGGCATCAACTTGAGCATTAGACCGACAGCACAGAATAAAACCAACTCAGCTCATTTTTTGGATGGTAGACACTGTGAGATAAGAGGAGGGAAAAAAAAACACATTTATCTTGCCAGCTCAATCTGGATCATTTACATCTTTAAAGCTGCCATACTGAGGGAAGAATTTAAACACCTGCTACAGTTTAAAGCTTCACCAGAAACCCTCCAAAATATAATCACACAGTTTCTTTTTAGAATGTGTTGCTAGTGTCGCTCTATTCCAATTTCATGGTAATTTCTTCTTTAGATAGAGGAGCCACAGTGAGAAAAATAGACATAAGAAAGAAGAGATTCATCAGTACACACTTATTCCTAAAATAGGAATTAGAGAGTCTTAGACAGTCTGCAGTCCAGTGAATAAAGAACTGATGAATGATGAATGAAGTGTCAGAGAGAGAGTAGAATGGGGAGTTCTTGTGTTAGACACAGACAGACCACATCATTGTGCTCAATAATCTGGATGGGGTCTAATTCAGCAGTCATTAGGCATTAACAAAGTAGGACATTCATTAGCAGAGATGGAATTGGCTATTTTTGAGACAGTTTCTACTTCCTCCCTAGATAATTGACAGTTGATATTGACAAGAGAGGTGAAAGATAACGACGTATATGATGATAAAAAATAGTTTTATGACTATGACATCCCTGTGTGACCTCAGAATGATGAGTTTCTTTGACACAGTTAAATATAACTTGTCTGGTTTATGCTAAGTAACTAGAAAAAAGTGAATTATAAATGCATAACGCAGCTAAGAGATTGTCAATCAAGGAGAAGAGCAGTTTAAAATAGACCTTCAAATGAGGTTGGAATCAAACATGTTCGGTGGTCTGAAGAGTTGCATTTCCTCCTTATTCTATTATGTTCTGCCACAGCTGACAAGGGTGAAGCTGCATGCCTTCCTAATCACCCTTGGTTTTGCAGAAATGGCTCAACTGCCAAGTCTTATGAGCTGCAAGTGACTGCTGCATCAACCAGCCCAAGCCATCTGCTCATAGCTCGGAGCCTGAGATGGTCAGGCTGCTGAATCCAGGACTAGAAGAAATGAACCAATGTGTGTGTGTGTGTGTGTGTGTGTGTGTGTGTGTGTGTGTATCTTCAGTGGCATACATGACATACATGGCATTGTTTGGTTACAAAGGTCACTCATTAAACACCAGCTAGAGAAAGGCTTCTCACAGTTCACCTCAGCTGTCTCTTCTTGTCATGAGTTTTTAGAGAAGACTTTATTCGCTCCTTCTTAAAGGCTTTTTCCACAGTGAATTTGGTGGTAATAAGTATTACATCCAGTAGCCAGTGAGTGGGAGTTGTCTCTGGACGGTAAAAAGTAACATTAATCAACATCCAGAGCTCTTGATTGCATAATAAAACATTAGCCTACTCTAAATATGTGTCGATAAGCTAGTATATCTTAGATTGTTTTGCCGCTGCTTTTTGTCTGAATACAGTTTTGCAGCTGTAGTTCTTCTTGGTCGGACCCAAATCTCTTGCCTTGCTAGAGAGCTGGATTAGTGAGATCTCAAGATCCTATGAGATTACACAAGATCACACCGCATAGAAATTCATCCTGTCAGGCTTCCACTAAGCAATCAGCCTCCTAAGAGGAACTAAGACAGCTACAGGCAGGTGTGGTTTAGTTGAAGTCACCCTGCATTAGGTAGATGGTTCATGCAATTACCTACTAATTTCTGCATTTGAAAGTGTCTGACTTTTTCCAGGCATTTTCCTAAGATCACTTTTCAGATATGTCCAGTGGATTAGTAAAGCTATTTCATTTACCTTAAGTTCACTTTATTTTAGTCTGTTTTTCTTCACATTAAAAAGCAAGTAAACAAAAAAGAAGGACTTACTGTAAATCTGTAAGATTGTGTGTATGGTTATTCTTCCCTTTGACAAGACGTGTCTAGTGCAGAGAGGAGAAAGTGATTTCAGACGGGGGGGGGTCTCTCTGCCTAAATATCAAGAAAACCACATACATCTTTGCTTGGTCAGAACTTGATTTATGTGCCAGCTTTAACTGTCAACTTTGCTCATCTGGAAACTGTTAAGCTATAATTGTTGAGTTCACACTGACCCAAGGCCATGTTACATCTCCATAACAACACAACCACAGACTTCTTGTGGGACTAGACTGAGAGCATTTCTTCCAAAGAGTCTCTGTGTGGTTGTTTTGGTCAGCGGCTGAGCACAACTGCTGCATTCAGATCCATCCAAAAGGAACTGTACCAAGGAAAAAAGCAACAACACAAAAAGAGAGCCAGATTCAGCCAAACGAAATAATGCAGGTTTGAAAACTTTTTTTTTTCCATGAATTACTTATTTTTTGTGCTTTCAAAGACCACGTAGCAGTACTTATGACAATACTGTATGATACATGAGGTCATTTAAATTTAAAATGGTGCATAATAGTGCAACTGGTTAGGCAACAAAAATCCACCTCTTAAAGAGAAGAATTTTTAGGCTTCAAGGACACAGTCTTATAATTCTGTGAGTTTCACAGAAATATGTCGTTTGTTGTGTGCTGCCTAGTTTTCAGAGAATGTTTTCACCACAGTTTTTAACAGTGCTAAGGTGCCCTTTCAGCTCACAGAACCAACCGGGCTCAAGTTATTGTTTATTAGGACAGCTAAACTGCTTTTCTTGAAATCCTTTCAGTGAGGCGAATGAATGCCGTGCTCCCTCAGACCCTTGAAGCTCTATGCTCATTAGAGGGAAAGGCAGCAGTGCTTATACTGAAGAAGAGCCTGTTTGTCATACTTAAGAGCATTTGAAGCTCCTCAAATCCAAAGCAGTGCACATGGATGTTTTATTTCTCTTTTCTTTTTTTTGTCTTTCACCTCTTCTGGGGCCAAATGTGGATTAACTGCAGTGCTGATGCCCTGTGTGAACCACAGAGGGCTGCGTGGAACACAAAGAGATTAGTGAACCATTGTGAGGAGTAGCCATTCACGCTACAAAGGCATTTTACGTCTATATATTTTTTTGCAGAGTATTGCGACAAATAACAACCTTACAACCACTTTTAGAAAAGAGAGATGAAAGTTAATGCAAATTTACTGTCTGTAAGTCTTTGTTTCCTTCTTTTTTTGCAACTCCCTGCCTCAGAAGAGATGACGGTAATGTTGTTCTTAAATCCAGACTTGCTGTGGAAAATGCAGACTTAAAGCTCAATATAAGATCTAATGGACAACACCAGATGAAAAAAAAATTGTAAAGGGGAATAAGAAGGAGATTGGACAGTGCCGAGGAAGTGAAAAGAGGAGGAGAAAGACGGAACAGGGGAGAGACAGAAAATCCAAAAAACAGGAAGGGAAAGCAAGGAGATTTTGTGAGTGGTTTAAAATGTGCCCCATGCAGAGTTTGTGATGGACTATTACCTCATGGAGCACAGCTTATGCAACAGGCAAGACACTGAGGAGAATCCAAAGAAAAACACTGATGCTTCCACTGTGGCTTCCACACAGCTGATGCTGTCTTTATCATCGACACATTGAGTTTTTCATTCAGCTCACAGTGAAAGCCTAGAACATGATTATTCTCCATATCTGTAGAATTCCTCAATCACATCCTTTTTTTCATCACAATCACACTTCATGCTCACAGAGACCAAAGTCAGCCACAGTATAATGTAGACTGTAGTTAACTGACAATAGCGTGAAAGAAACTCCGACCCTGAATATCTATCTTGAGTGCTGTTTTACAAAATGTATCGCAATGAACCCTGAAACTATTCATTTTTTATACTAATTGAGTTGCAGGCATGAAAAATACTCCCACATGTTTTAGTTGTTTTCTCTTCGATATTGTAGCTGCGTTCAGTTAACAAACCTGTGTAGTAAGCAAACAAGGCCCTCGGTGGTGAAGATAAAGCTTGTGTTTTTTTTTTTAATTCAGTCTGCTTTTAAATTAGTGAATGAACCATTAATTCCTGCAGTCTGGGGGCTGCAGAGATGTGAAGAGACAACTGTTGCTGAAGTTTGTATGAATGAATCGTTTTGCTGCAAAGATGCCCTGAAGAAATATCATTAAATAAGGAAACTTAAACTGAAAACTGAAAATATCTATTATTATTAGTTATCTTAACCAGTGTAAATCTATAAGATTTTTAAACTCAAATCACAGTTCATATGGACATTTTTTGTGTGTATTTGTTGTTTTACTTCTGTACATTTGAGACAACACAGCAAGCAAATGAACACAACACGGACGTCATATCATCTAATAAATTTAGTATGGCAAACAAACATATTCCTATCCCATCAAGAAAAACATTAGTATTCACTCTTCCTTTACAGAAGTTCAGTTTCATCTTCACCAATTCTTTAGATTAGTACCTATGGCAGTTAAATGCTTGACCTTGTTTACCAAGTAATCACTAAAAGAGTCTGTTTGCTGTTTGGGTTTAATCAGGTTGTGCTAATTAGATTGTTAGAGCTATTTCACTGAAAACACACAAAAAAGATGCTTGTCAATAAAAAAAACCTTGGTTGTGGCATCTTTAATTTTTCATTTATCAAGTACCAATTACCAATTAATTGCGTACCTTTTATCATTCTATTGGAGTTCTTCTTCTAGAGGGAATATATCACATAGTAAGTTCAATTCAAAATCTATATTCCCCTGTCATTTAAGAAGAAGAACTCTCTCCAGTTGACCCATCATTGAGAAGCAGAGGGCAGCTTCTGTGCAGAGCCTGAGGACCAACTCCAGCTGTAAGCCAGTACACTGCTGCAGCACCTGGAGGAAATCTTCTAGGAGAAAGGCCACGTGCCAACTGGGAATCAAATGAAAGCCTTCTAGCTGTGAAGAGACAAAGCTGCATATTGCAATAATACATAAAGCCACTGCAAGGTGGGACCAGAAACTAAGAATCAACTTGATTTTTGTAGGAAAAAGACAAGTTAATTGGTATTGTTGTGACAAAAAATAGAATGTGATCCTTTTCATGGGTTGCTGTCTCTATCATTGTTACTGATCGATGTAAATTACAAGTCTTGGGGGGGATTTTTTTCCATCTTGAGGGACAAAAGAAAGTCTGAGAAGAACTATTCTATAGCAATCTGAAAAAAAATGTCATGGTGTTTGTATGTATTTTCTGTCAAAACAGTGACTCATGCTCTCTCTCCAATTCATGGAATATTTTACTCTCTAACTTTTTCACTTCTGCAACTTTACTTTCTCCTTTTTTTCTCTTTCATCATAACTATGTTAAAGAAGTTTATTTAGCCTTTAAAAGAACCTGTTCTTTACCTTGACCAAACATAGTGTTGTGATGTTTTGGGTTTTGCAGTCAGCTGCGTTTAAAGTAGGACTAATAAATTTAACTGATAAAACGGTGCAGATTGAAAGTCTCTTGTTTGTTTGTTTGTTTGTTTGACAGCTCTCTGCTCTCACATACAGTAGTTTGCATCTCTGACTATGAAACATTAGAATCTTACTTGAGGGAAGTTCAGTTGCTGCCATAAATTCACCAAAGAGTGAGAAGGACATCAAGAGGAAGCAAGGGACCATGTTTTTATGATATGCACATTAAATTGATGTGAAATTTGAGTCACTGCAAAGACTGAACTTAGCTGAAAACTGCACCTCCTGCTGTGTTTGACTACACAGATCAGTGAGCTGTTTTTAATGACTGTTGAATAAAAGCTAAGAGGGTTGTAGCAAAGTCACACGCTACTGAAATGGTCTTAGTGCCTGAATGCGTGCATGTGTGTGCGTGTGTGTCTCCTTGTAGTTGCTACAAAGTAAGGACAGGAACAGTTGTTACCTGCTGCTTCAGCTGCAGTGCTGTCTCCCTCAGCCAATCAGAAACAGTCAGCCCCTCTGGTCCTCTTCTGCCTGATTCAGAGATGTGAATCTGAATCTGAACAGCACTCTCCAAGAGACAGTCTTCAACAACCCAACTGAAGCTGTCCACAAGCTTTTTCCAAGATTGCACCCTTAACACTGGCCACTACAGTTGTTGCTGAGTGGTCCTCTTTGAGAGCAACATTCTGCTCGATCGTGTGGGTCAGGGATGTAAACAGTGACCCACATGAGGGTGTCCTTTTTTTCATTGCTTTGCACCTGGTGACTGTTTTAAAAAGACCGAGCAACTTCACAATATCCTGTGCATTACTGATGTTATTCTCTGCTTTTCTTTATGTAACATCTGCTTGCTGTTCAGGGTGCAAGTTTGTGAGGTGGCAGTCCAAGCAGTTATTGCAGTGGCAGTGTAACGTTACAGTGTAACTAACACTGTAACCCCCCCCCACCCCAAAAAAAAAAGACTTCAACCCTTCTCATTGCCCAGCAAAAGTATAAAGTGGATGGCCAAGTTTAAAGTGTGGGTTAATGGCAGTGGGATGATTTGCTGTTTCACGCTCATATTCACCGAGGGCTTCCAATTACATCAGCAACTTTTTGGTAAGTTTGTTAATTCAATCACTACACACATTTTGAAAACAAAACAAGCTATTTCCTGTTGGATGGTGATGATATGGGTTGAGACAGTTATGTAGCTTAGCATAGCCTGAGAGGTCCATCTGTTTGGCTATGTGTCAGCCCTCTAGAGGACCTTAGATAATCTTCATCCTTACATCCTCATCCTCATACATGGCAGGAACTGAAGTTTTGCTGAATTGTTTGGAGTGTCGAATGAATTGTTTGTGCTTTTGCTGATAGATCAGGTGGTGACTGTAGCTTGCCTTCATGATGCAGTTATAGATGATGGAGTAATTTATTATTTTTTGCTATCAGGCAAAGCTTAAAAACAGTCTTTGCTTGATCTGAAATTTTGTCACTATTTTCTTGTCTCCATGCTGGAACACCTAAATGAGGACACACAATGTAAATATATAGCTTTTGTAAAATCAACGCTTTGTCAGAATTTGACTCTATCTCTGTTTTATATTTTGTTTATTTTTTTTGTTTTACACTGGGCCTTGTCAAGTGTTCCAAACAATATTGAAACACAGTGAAAAAAAATTAATTTTACTCAAGATAACAATTTCAATTTGAACTCTGTCTCTAACCTCTGGGGTAACGCCTGTATTACAGTTAAAGCAATGTAGGAGGGGTGGATTTTCAAGCAGAAACTTAGAGGCTTGCTGATAAAATGAAAAATTTACCTAAAACAGGCCGACTGATAGCTTAACAAACAGGCAAAGAGCTCACACAGCAGGCAAGCAAACAGGGAAAGGAATGAGGAACACATGGAAACACAACACAGGATGAAAAAAAAGAAAAAAACACCAGGACCTGCATACACTAGGAGGTAATTTACTAATCAAACACAGGTGACACAGAAATACAAGTGGGAAAAAAGAGAGGAAGACGAATAAAATATGACAGGAGGGAAAAAGGCCAAAATAAATCAGGAAAATCAAAACTAAGATCCCATGAAATTGCAGGTCTGCAGTCGTGACTAAAATATTTGCTAAAAGAAGTGAATATGTTTTGCCTTGGTCAGTCAGATTGTACTTATGCAATGGTGTCTGTTTAACAAGGGAATAAACAAATCCCATGATCCCATTCTACTTGATGATAACATCAAACTCACCATTCATTTTAGTTTTGGCTGCAGACATTACATGCTGTGCATTTAAAGCCATAAAATGCAACAATTGTTTATTTGTCTGTTGCAAACAACCTTCAAACTCGGCCCCTCCTCCCCGCCTCAGTTAGACCAAATAAGCATTGGTGGTTAAACAGGTTGGATAGAGAATACAGAGAGGGAGCGACATTACAGAGAATAAAGCAGTGGATCAGAGAACAGAAACTTGCTGTGAACAGACACTCAGACCACAGACAGCGATGTGACCTGGTCGATACATTTTTATTTAGTCTCGACCTTGTGCTGTTATTGGCTGGGGGCTGTACACCGCTGCCCACAGCCTGGCGACCAGAAATGTCCTTAGCATAACAAATTAAGAAGCTATTAAGAAAATAGAGACAGAAGCCAGAGTCTCTCCAGAGATACAGACACCACCGAACATTCCTGAAGGTAACTGAGAGAGCAAAGAGGGATTTAAGAGGGATTACTCTCTAGTTACTTTAATTGCTTTGTATCATTCTGTATATTGTTGTTATACCTATCTTTTGCATATCACACCTGCTGCCACTGTTGTCATTTAAATGAACTGCATACTTGTCATGCTAGTCATCAGCCGTGCAGCCATCTCTTCCAAATAACTTTTCCTCATTAGGTTAATCAAATGCTGTGGTTGAGATAAATGTGGACCTCGAGCAGGGACAAGCCAGCCTGAATTCAATGGCTGCTCATATTAGTGTTGGATTCACATGATAAAAAAGAGGGATTTTAAAACCATGGGGAGAAATTATAGGAAATCACTATGGACATGCTGTTTCTGCACTGTGTGTTTGACAAAGTGACTGTATGGCAGGAACAAGAAGAAATAACTCCTTTGGGTGCACATCAATACGCAAAATGTTGCCAGGAGCAACAGCTGCAATGACAGCTTCAGCATCAACGTCAAAGGAATGAGGAAGAATTAAGTCAAGGCTGTTTGAATCACTCAATATCGCACACAGACAAACCGTGTCTAAATAGAACTGTCAGCAACACTTCCAGAAGCAACCAGGCTCTCCAAGAATGGACAGCACACAGAGTACAGGAGCTTTTATACGTAAACGGGTTTAAAAACTCCTATTTTCTTTATCCCAATTGCTTTACATGATCCCTTGTTTAGTTGTGCTATCCATTCTTCGGGGTTCAGCGTCCAGCTCAAGGACACTTCAAGAAAGAAACACCCTGAGGAGAAAGCAAAGGCAAATACACAACCTCACAATTCAACTCTAAGACAACAAAGGAATTGAAATATGCTGTTTATTATATGCTGTCCTTAACATCTGTTAACGTTCTCTATTGTCTAACTGACAGAAACATTCAGTGAAACCCGGTGCCTGCAACACTTGTCAACTCAGAGAGATGAACTGACTTTCATTGCCACAAGAGGTTGTCCTTGAGGTTTAGTTAATAAGCATAGACTGCTTCGAGAAATTTATTATTTTATTCAATGTTTTGGAAATCACATTTATCATATTTTTCAACAAAGTACACTCGTTCTTGTTCCGGTCACTTTTTAGTCCTTAAGCATTACTTGCATGACTTCTCCAACTAAGTGTTAGCTGGGGATGACGTCACATCACAAATGTGTTGCTCCTCTCTCAGGTGTACGTGGACACTGTTCTCACCTTTCCACAGTTCTGTCTCTCAGGAACTCAACATTGAAAATATATATCCACCATTCATTTTCTCATGTTCTGTATCTACAGAAGTAATGCTGCTGATTAATGCAGTTGACCTTTCTGGCAGCAGTTCCTTTGAGTTCATGAGTATTTGGAACATCAAAAGTAACACATTATATGTTTCGCTGTAGTCAATACCAGAGTTTAAGGCAAAGAAATAAACTCACAAGTAAATTGCTTTTCCAGTGAAGGATAATTTAGCTCACAAAAACCTAATTTACTCCACAGAGACTCAGGATTTACACAGTTTTAATAATGTATAGAAAACCTTTGTTTAGATGGAGGACAGTACCACAGTACCTCACTCTTTTTACCAACATCTTTTTAGGTACTTTTTTTTTTAATTATATGGTTTCGGATTATTTCGTTTTTTGTTGATTTTTTTCTTTTTTCACAAAACACATGCGATGCACAATGGAAGAGCTTCAATATCAACCTCTAGATAAATGTCATAGTCAAAATCAGGTTTTACATATTGAAATCCTTGTATATATATAAACATTCAACACTGAACAGAACGAGTGTTTGAGTACGTATAAATGACAACAAATAATAAATAATAACTTCAGGTTTTGTTGATATATCATTTTAAACCTGGAGATATTTACAGACAGGCTAACCTTCACTGGGAAGAGACCACATGAAGTGTAGTTAAGGTAGATTAAAGGAAGAGAAAGTATTTCGATTAAAATGACCTTGCCAACTCTTCTTGTTTGTTGCTTTAATGCAACCAAAGCATAAGAGAAACCTCCCTAAAATGACTTTTTGCAGGTTGGGATGTCTGTAAAGGGGTCACTGTTGAGGGAAAAATCAGTCAATAATTACATTTGGGGCCCTATCGTTCACCCTGCGAAAATACAGTGCGCCAGTGGCGCAGGTGTCATTGCTATTGTACATCCGGTGCAAGTGTCATTTTTGCCACAAGTGTACGATAGCAAACCCACTTGGGCCGGGTATGTGTGCCGAGGGGCGGGAGGTCTGAGAATGAAGGCGGAATGGAGGCGTGTCCCGGCACGCTTGCTGTCGTACACCCGGCGGATTGAGGTCAAATGCACCCTGCACTTAGACCAGGTTTTTTGCTGGTCTAAGCGCAGGGTGCAGACGTAAAACAGCCTGTATTGTAAGATTCGGCGCAGTTGGCCAATGTGCTCACACACTTCTCCACAATCACACACACCATTCTTTTCTGTTTCTGCCTCTCAGCAGTGTAAAATATTTAAATGTGCTTTGGACATATTCAGTAAAGTTAGTAAAGTGTACTTTGAAAACATTTTCGATCACAAAGTATACATTTTGAAGGAAACAGCGTGCATATGGGAGTATGTGTATCTCACATTTGGCCAAGACGCACACACCCCTTTCATTTATGTGAGTCCCCCCCCATGTTAAATTTCAAATTAGGAATGTTTGTAATCATAATGCCAAATTAATCTCAATGGACAGGACAGGATCACAACTGTTGGATCATCTTTAACAGATCGGTCGTTAACAGCTGGAGCAACTTCCATGTTCGTGTCAGCGTATTTATTTGATCAGAAAAACAAGGATTAAATAATAATTATCTATAACATGAACCCTGAGCCAAGAGGTCTGTCTCCTCACCGCT
>JAQMCX010000017.1:8584001-8625172 GCA_029814765.1 Acanthurus leucopareius | reverse complement strand
ATTTGACTTAAGGGGGGATTAGCTGAGAGCTGTCTGACACAATACATTCATTGAGCGTTGTCCCTGTCCAGCCAAATGAATGAATGAATGAATGAATAAATAAATAAATAAATAAATTTTAAAAAAAGTAAATAAATAAATCCTTGTAGTTCAGCTGTTTACGTTTGCGCTGGGTGTATGATAGCAATACACCTGCGCCACTGGCGCATGGGGCAACCAGTCTTTAAAGGGAATGAGAGCGGATTCTCCGATTAGTTCATGTATTTTCGGTCAAAGAAACACAAAGTCAAAGCCAAAGTTGATGAGATGATTCTACACAGCTGAAAGGACCACGAAAAAGAGCACAATACCTCTGCTGCTCTTGGAACAAGGTGCCAAATGTTGACCTGGAAACTCCCCTGAATAAATTAAAACCCCTGTGCCACCTGCCCTGCGCTTGCGCCGGGCAGAAGTGTAGGGCCCTGATGTTATTTCTGTCACTGAGGTTTGCTGCTGTTGCTGTTTCATGGTTTGATGATAATGCCTCCGACAGTAGTCCTGTTGCGTTCATGTTAAGATGCTGATATCAACTAATGTCAGTTTTTTTTTATCTACATAAAAATGTAGCTTACTTGCTATTCTTGCCTTTTTTCTTTCCCTTTCACTTGACATTGTTTTGTTGATTGTATTGAGAACGCTGATGTTCTGATGTTAGGTGTGCTGTCTCTGATATTAGCTTTTACTAGTTGATATCCTTTTTTTTTACTTGAATGTTTTTGTGTGATTTTTGTGTTTATTGGTTATGTAAGAGAATGCTATTAAAATGCAGTTTGATAAAGGGTAATTGAAATACATAGAGTACATGATGTGAGCTGGGATTGCTGGCTCTATTTCATTGTGCAGTCTGTTGCTGCATTTTGTAGTAGAGTCTATTAAGAGTCATTTATTGAACAGTTCGGCAGATTGATGCTAATTGTACCTCTGAATCCATTTACTGTCAGAGTGAAAGAGCGACAGAGAGGGAGGGAGAGGGAGGAGAGACATTACAACAAACTGTAGGAGGAATATAAGATAGAAATGTTTGCTCGCTTACATCATGCCTATGTGAGCCATTTTGTGCAAAGGATGCCCTTTAAAATCTCAAAATATTTGACCTTTCACAAAAAAATAACAAAGACAATTGAAGACAGAGTTGATTCTGTGAGTCATGAGGTGAAATGGCACCTCCCCAACTTGAGCTCTTTCAGAGAAAGAGTAGGTGAAGAAAACTGAATTCTAATCTGTTTGGCTTAAAGAAAAAAATAACTTTGTTGTGGTTATATTGGGCTCACCACAGCACCTTGGAATTAAAACCACAGACAGAAATTTAAAAAAAGGCACAAACGGAGAGAGAGAAACTATCATAAACTGCAATTAAGTTACAATTGCACAAGTTCTGTATTATTAAAGGATGTCTGAACATCGAGCAATACTCAGAGATTTCTTGCTATTAGTGGACACTCTTGAGACCCCGATGTACTTAATTGCATGCGAACAGTGACAGCTGACAAGCACTATGTTCTGTTTGTATGAAACTGTATGAATGTAAGCAGACATCACATGAGCTCAATGTGTTTGATTCTCATATATGTTTGGCCATATAAAGTGGATTGCAGATGCATGCAGACACGTGAAGATGATGGAAATGACATCAATACACACTGAAGCTGTTTGGAGGTGGTGAGTATAATGTAAGTGTAAGTCATTAGTGCTGTTTCATTTCTTATATAGGCACCACATGGATTTTTTCATTTGTGAAATGCTATACATAAAAAAAAAACAAAAACAAAAAAACAAGTAAACCAATCTAGGAAAAGATTTGCATTGTTCACATCAATTATTTACTGTTTTTGGCTTCAGCTCATTACTGATGGTTAGATTTTCAGCTACCTTGGAAGCAACTGTGGTACAGTGAAAGAGTATGAACATTTTACAGGATTACATATGATATCACATGAGATACTCACAAAGAAGAGAACTTTTGTTTTAAAAAAGAGCAAAGCAGTAACCAAGGTCAAACACTTCACGTGTCAGCTTTAATGATTCTTTGTCTCATCACAAATTGACATAGTGTTTGCTGTATCATAAGAAGTTTACCATTATTTATAAATAAATAATACTCACATTAATACTCTTCACTCGTCTACAGAGGCATGGTCATTTACATGCTTCTGGATCAACACACAGACTGAATGACAGAAAATGGTTAGAATGATAGAAAGATTGGAAAAATTTAAAGACATTGAAAAAGAATTGCAGGTTAGTTAGTACTTTTTTGCAGCCATATTGAAGTCATGAGGATACATTAACATTAAAATTAGCATTGGAATTTGACACACAGTGTTTTCTTTATCAGTTAAGTTTATGTTGAGCTTTTTAGCCACGTCTTTGTTGAGTTACCTGCTTTGTTTTCATGTGTCTGTGTTCACTGTCTGATAATTTCCCGTATATAGTTTTGCCCCTATTTCTGCCTGCCTGCCATCTCTTGCATTTGGGTTCACCTGCTGTGCTTTCTTTGTGATATATTTTCTTAAAAAGTATGGTTCAGAAACTTTTTTTTATTATCTTTTTTTCCTTTATGTGAACACTTTGAAAAATAATATCAGAAAATAGTTGGAATATTTAAATCCTCAGCAGCCGTAGGAAGAGGGCACTGCTCTGTGAAACTCTGCGGATTCATTAAATCATCAAGATTCTTGAGGCAAATGGTTTTCTTATGTGCTGGCAATGAAAATAACTCCTCTCTTCTAACCTTTCCGCATTCAACTCGTTAAGGATTCATCCCAAAAGTCTAGTCTGTGAGGTCAGAGTGCATCCTGGAATGGACTTTGAGCTTTAAACTGTAGGTCTACACCTGAGTGTTTCTCCTGAGGTAATGAATGAAGAGGAGACTGGAATTTATAGAGACAGCTATGTTGGTGTTTCACAAGTGCACCTGTGATGCAGGTTTATCATGTCCTCTATAGTTTTTATGGTAATGGGGCTGACAGCTTCATTATTATGCCGTGTTCTTCTCCATTTTTGGAAGGTTAGATATTGTCAACAGTTTTGCTTCACCTTGTTGTCAAGCATGTACTTTCATCATTTTCAGGCCAGCTGTTAATTATTCTTAGAATCTCTGTGTTGTCACCGTTGCTGTCCTTGCCAAAACACCCTCGCATGTACAGTGATGGATGAGGCCACTTTCCAAGTTTACCCAATTCTAATTGCACACTGTAGCCAACTGCCATTAATCTTTGTATGGTCCCTGCAGTTGATTTGTGCACCCATAGATTAATATTTGGATGAGTAGTGGTGTTCTAAAGCACTATAAAAAAAATACACTGAGATAATAACTTTCTGTTAAGGGGCCACGTCATAAACTTTCAAATAAGGAGGAAAATTTTTACTTCAAGTAGTCAAGTCATTACTGTGAGATTGTTAAGCAATCAGCAGAAACTCCAGGTAGTCACTGGAAAAAGAAATATTTCAACACATAACGGCCACAAAAACACTTTGTATAATTTTATACTTGTTGTTTCCACAGTTTCTCCTCTTTTTCTAGGCAACACTAACTGTGCCCTGGCTGAAGCCTCATATTTTCTCCTAATTCCTTAAACTTGTTCATCTAATTGCATTTGGATTGTGTTATCTTTGTCTCAACTCGATGTCTATGCAAATCAGTGGCAGCTCTAGAATCAGTGAATATCTTGGGATAAGTTCAGAAGTGTGGATGAATCTCTGACCATCCTGTCACGGACATTTACAAGTTATCACAAAACTGCACACTGACACATTTGTTTATATTTAAATATTAAATATAAAAATCTGCAAATTCTGGAGCAGTAAAGCACAGAAGACCTCAGTTCAACACTTTTAAAGATCTCAATAAATTCTAACATTATTCCTCTGGGACAAATTTCCTTAAACAATCCTGTTATCATATCTTATTCAATTAATCCATTTTTTTTAATTAGCAGAAACCACAGTGTATCAAGTCAGACATAAAAAAGCTGTTTGTCTTTGTCTATTTAAAAACCTTCTCCAGTACTACACACAAAAGGATCATTGCACCTGACCACAAACTGGCCAACAGAGTGACATTTACTGATCATCTCAACCACAACCAAACAACAAACACTGTGCATAACTTATTCTTTATTTGTTGGGTCTCTTATTGATTTACTGACCCTCAGACTCTCTTTCATTGCACTGTTATGACTCCTGTTCTCTGCCTTGATTTTCTGTCTGCACTCATCCGTTCAGTTTGTCTGCTTATAGTTAAATCAGACCAGTAAACAACACCTGGAAGCAGTATTTGAGGTATTGTTTTGTTGAATGCAGACACAGTTATTAGTCATAGCATCCTTTGCCTTTTAGAAAAGATGAGGCAAGTTAAAGCACGGCTTCAGGAAACAATGCATTCTGTACACAACTCACGCCTGCTCTGGAGTCTCCACATCATCAGGTCTAATAAATCAGTGTCTGGTTAGCAGCTGTGGCTCAGTCTGGAAGCTTCTGAAATGAACTACTGTGTACTCACAACAAAAATATTCAATTAATAACGCAAGTCTTTCCAAAAGAATACCTGTTTATTTGTCACTTCAATGTTACAATGCTGCAGGGATTCATAGAAATTAAAAATGTGTCTATGTCTAACTTTTTTTTACTTATATAACAGTGTGAGTTCTTGCACATTGGTCAAGGACAGGATGAGGCAAACAACAAGCAAGAAAGGTGCTTGAAATTTAAAAAAAGATGATGGAACAAAGGCAGAAATTTTAATGTGTTTAAAGGGATATTTGTTGGCAGCTCTGCAAATATGAAAATGTCAAAACTTGAAACAAATGAGATGTTTACTCTGAAAACACCACAGCCAAGAGCCATTAACCCTGAACTTCTTTATCACAAAACAGAGTAGATGTGTTTCGAGGTACAATAAGGTGTTCAGTACAAAAATGTTCACAGATTAATACTTGACATTACTCTGAAGACCATTTCTGACATTGTGTTTAGTTTGATTCATCAAATATGCAATTAAAAACCATATTTGAGCAGCCTCTAAGAATCCTGTTTCAAGTAAGACATCTGATCTACAAATTTTAAATCAGCTTTGAAATCAACTTCAAATTAACAGCACCTGTCTTGAGATTTTGCCTTATATATTGCCAACACAAATTAGGCTTTGGTCAGGAATATCCATGGATCAAAAGAAAAAAACAAACTCTTTATAAGTTGAGATCACAGCAATGGAAGAGGACGCTGAGCCAAACACACAGCTTAGGAGTGTGTTGCTGCTGCAGTGAAGGAGGTGGAGCAGAAAGACTGAACTATGGCTGATAGAAGAAATGCTTTCACCTTAAACTACAAGGCAAATATGGAATAACCACAGTGCTCTGCAGCAGTCTGCTGCTAATTTCTTAAACCTTTAATTGATGATTCATATCACATAATTTATTAAGTTCATGCAAAGTTCACCTCAGGCCTGGACTTATGCAACCTAAACTGCAATACCCTTACAAACCCAGCGGGAAAATTGCTTATTTGAGTCCAAACTTTAGAGATAGAATAGTTTTCATAGGTGCAGTGTGAATAGAATTAAATAGCAAATTCTTTGCTATTTAATTCTATTCTATTTACTCAAGATCAAAAATGAACAGAAGTCATTTTTATAAACAGGTTTTCTGGATCACTTAAACAAACCCAGATGCTAAACATATGTACAATGTATTTTATCTACACTTACAGGCTTTTTGTAAAACAACCACAGAAACAACCACAGAAACAACCACAGAAATAACTTGATGTGTAAAACACTTGCATGACTTTTTTTGGGGGGGTTAAAAATGGAGGCTAATTAGCACTTGCAAACACTTGCTGAAAGCTTGAGAGCATTCGAATAGAACAGGTGCTAAATTAAATAACTGAGAAAGACAACAGGGACACCGTGTGTTGTTTCTTGTTGGCTGGTTTACATCTAAATGCCTCTGCTGTTGTTCTGTGCATGGCCATGCACAATGCACTTCCTGACGAAGCAAACATCTGTAGACAAGTGTTCACGACTGCTCCCATAGTACTATAAAACTCATCAACTTTCAAAGCTGGGAAGTGGCACGACTTCCTGTGATAAATTGAGTCCATTGTGGGAGTCTTAAGCTTAATATATAAAAGTTGGCAGCTCAGGAAAACGGCTGATGAGCAGAAAGTTATTAAGAAGGCTTTACAAAAAGTCTTCAAAGGCTGAAACCCTGTCGGCCCAACCCTTTATGGAGCTTATTTTTAAATTTGAATAACAATAACAATGCTACTAAAATCCACAGTAAATGTTACAGGTCTTCTCTTGACTCTAGCAAAGCCTCACCTGCAGAGAGGAATTGCCTGACCAACAATCAATCTACTAGCAACTTTGTGACGCTTTGCCATGCAGTCGTGTTGAGTAACTGTCTCACAAACAGTGTGAAAGAGGACAGAAAGAGATGCAGAGAATCAGATAGGGAGTGGTTGACTATCACTTTTATGTCATAAAAAAAAATTGAGAGAGGAGGAGGTGAGGAGGAAAGAGATTAGACGAGAGTTTCCTCTGGTTTAATTTACTATCTCTCTTATCCTGTAATGACCCTGCTGCCTCTCATAGCTCCTTCAGCTCAGTTATGAATATAGACAGACCTTTAATCACTGCACTATGTATTAAACAGCAGATAATGTTCATCTGCCCAGTGAAGTGATGACAATAGCAGAACAGGAGTTCAGACCTGAAGCTTTAAAGAACTCCACAGCACATGTATTTACTCTACAGTGTGGATTCAGGTGTGATTATCACTGACACCAAAGGCTGAAGTCCTGGATGTAAGTGTGATATCATTATCTTGTGCTTAAGAACTGTAACTGGCAAGTTTTAGCCCAGAGCACAGTTGCGAACACTTCTGCTACCTGTCGAGGGTAAGAGAAAACTACTTTTCACACACTGTTATGGCTGTCTGAACACAAATATATAGGTCAAAGGTCAAGGTCTGCTATAGAGTTGTATCACTTTAGCTTGCGAGCAATCTTAAGGTATTTACAGCAGAGCAGATTACACAGTGATGCCCCGCTGCCCTGTGATTTTATTACAGGGCAGCAGGGCGTCTGGCAGGTTATCTCCATCTCCGAACACAATTTTTCTTCAGTAAAACACCAAAAGCTTGAGAACATTTTTCTTTGAAACAATAAAGAAGAGCAGAGTTAAATCAGAGCAGGGTAACCCTGACTTTGTTTGCTCCTTTGTTTCAATAAAGATTGTTTCTATGGAGAGTAAAGAGAGACTCCAAAAATTTCAGCTGCCATTCTGATAAGTGTTTTTTTTAAAGACCAAACTGTCTGTAGCTCAGTATTTTAAAGTGCTCCTCATTGAGGCCATTCTACATTTTAAGTGAAATATATTTATCTGTGTAAGTGGTAGTTCAGAAACATGCAGAGGCAGCATGACAAGGACAACATGGTAAAGAAAAAATGACTATTTACAGCATTTTCAGGGGCATTTACATTATATTTTACTGTTGAAATTGTTGCTGCTTTTCTATGTCTGCTTTGGAAGGAAATGTCTTGAATTCTTCTGACTTGTTAGGTTTTGAAACGAGGCAGGCAGAGGCTGCAGAGAGAAACAGTTTCCCGGCATACTGAGTGCCTCTTATAAAGCAAACCTGCAAACATATATAAATATTTAGATTTCTAAAGTTACATGGAGTTTTCTTGATACTACAACTTAAATGGATATGTGGATAGTGTTGACATTTTTGAACAGACTTTCTGATACCCAGAGGATGAATCCAAATAATGCTGGTGACACCCTGACTCTTCATCCACAGGCATGCAAAGAATGCATTTATCCGGCAAAATTGTCAACAGTTCCTCTTATGAGAGGGTAGATATTTATGGTTTTAAATAGGATAGTGTGAAACTATTGGATGGACTGCCATGCAATATTTATACATATTCATTTCCTCATTTGGATAATTGTGATAACTTAACATCAGCACAATGATTAGGTCTAAATTTTAATATGTGCAATTCTTTGGACAGATACCTGCAAACATAGTGGCAATAGCAGCATTATTGTTTGGTGCTTCTTGGCAAATATTAGCTTGTGATCGCAAAAAACCAAAGACAATGGACATGGTGACCACAACTCACTGAACATCAGCATGTTGGCATTGTCACTGTAAACATGTGAGTAGATGTGTTGATGCTAGCATGTAGCTCAGTGCAGCCTGCCTGTATCAGCATGCTTCGAGATTCATAGGGCCCTATTTATTACCATGCAGCTCATCTAAGTACAGATCCAAGTGCATTTGCAGTTTAGTAAGGTTCAAGGGGCTATTTTCCATGCTTGTGGAAAGTTTCCATATTTAATGGCTCAAAACGAACCTGGATGATGGGTGAAATGGTGCAAAAAGGGGTGTGTCAGTAAAGCTATGGTTTTGTAATGCTATTTTTGTGTAAAGTTTTTAGCCGAAATTATGTTTCTTTCAGCTCAAACCAGGTCGTAGGGAGGGCAACCAGCCCAGGGCTATTTTGATGGACAAGAGCACATATGAATTGACCTATTCAAAATCTCCCAGACGGATGTGTTTTAAGGGTTATTTATTTCAATAAACATACAGAAATGATTAAAAAGACTTTTTTTTCAATGCAAACCTCTTCTTCAAATCATCATTTAAATGCTAAGCTTACTCTTGTTTGTTGAATTGGAGGTGAATCAAGCAATTGGTGTGCATTGAAACTAAAAAAAAAGAAATTAAATAAGAAATACAAGGAGTAACATTTCAAAAGCCTCTTGATCTCCTCACCTGGCTTATTAATCTAACCAACCATGCAAGACCACAAAGTACGACAATATATCATTTACACACCAAAGGTTGGGCCATCTAACGAATGATTGAAAAGTTAATTATGCAAACTCAAAGCTCCCAATGTAATTAAATTATTAACAGTGCGACATCAGTGAGGTTCTGAGCGCATTGCTCTTCATCAGTGTTGTTAATAAATCAATTGCATCGGGAGCTAAAAGTGATTGTAATTTACTTGTGTCTGCTCCAATATTGTTCCAGCACCTGATTTCAGTGTATTGCAAGTGTTCTTTGTTCACATTGACATTTAATGAATGATGAAATAACAAATAAAGCTTTGAGTTCAATTATCCAGATTTCCTTTTTTTTTCCTTTTTTGGTCCTTTCTCTTATATCATTGCACTGCTTCCTACACTGGACAGCAGTTTGCATAATACCAGGGGAAGAGGCATTTATAATATCGGGTTCCTCTAGCCAAGCCAATTTAAAATCATCAGCCTGTGGAAGCCTACTTGTAGTACCACATATCCCATAATTACGAGCCTGAATCTTCTGGACAAATACGTCAGTTTCTTTCTGTGTGACGTTCGGCAACCGTGACTTTCTGCTCCTTGGTCAGCCATAACGAAATTGACGAGAACCCTGTGCTTATAGCAGTTCAAGGGGATGAGAAGAGCTTATTTCATTGGTGAAAACTGAGGTAGGCTGTGACACACCCTCTAATTATCTATACCTCCTATTGTGTCACTTTACATGCTGCATCACAGATGCACTTGTTTCTGTTCACCAACTCACTCAAAACATTGGTCACATCTACATACACTCTCAGCTACAGAACTAAGTGTTTGTTGTTTGTTGTGTTGTAACACAGATTGAAGGAAATAGAACCCAAAGTCTTCTTCCTTAAAGCTCAGGACCTCTACCAGAGATCTGGGTCCTGCAAAGTATCTTGGGTGTTCCTAAGACTGCACTCTTCTGGAGAGAGATCTCAAATGTTTTTTCTTGAAACTTCTGGTGGGGCCACTCCACCAGTTTGGGGCCATCTGAAGCTCACTGGTCCTCAGCTTTAATGTGCTGTCTCAGGGTGCAAGATTTGGGGTGAAACCCTCCATGCATTGTGAGGAGCTTCCTTTTATATATATATTTTATATATATATGTAAACTCCTGGTAGAGTTAAATAAATTAATTGTGTAAATATTCAGATGTGTAGTGTGTATTGAACCTGATGCATTGGCTGAAAAGCTACCAAAGAGGCTTAACTTCAAGGGCTCTATGGTACACTTCTGCCCCGCGTGTGGCGCAGGAGTTTTAATTTATTCAGGGGAGTTTCCAGGTCATCCTTTGCCACCTTGTTCCAGGAGCAGCACAGGTATCCTGCTCTGCCTGGCCCAATGCCAATGCCAATGCCAAGGCCACTGGCGCACAGCGGGTAGTCCTTATCAGCTGTGTAGAATCATCTCATCAACTCATGGGTGTTTCATGGGTGTTTCTTTGACCAAAGATGCATGAACCAATCACAGAATTCGCTAACATTCCCTTTAAAGACTGGTTCCGCCATGTGCCAGTGGTGCAGGCGTATTGCTAGCAGACTCTCAGATGGCTGAACTACAAGGATTTATTTATTCATTTATTCATTCATTTATTCGGCTGGACAGGGACAAAGTTCAATGAATGTATTGTGTCAGACAACTCTCATCTAATTCCCCCTTAAGTCAGATTGTTTAGAAAGCAAACATTTCCATATTTTGTCATATCTATGTCTACAATGTATTTTCGCCTGCACAGGCAAATACGTACACACACAGGCATGCATGCATGCACGCACGCAGGCACACACGCACACACGCACACACGCACACACCAGAACTCTTGGCTCAGGGTTCATGTTATAGATAATTATTATTTAATCCTTGCTTTTCTGATCAAATAAATATACTGACATGAACATGGAAGTTGCTCCAGCTGTCAGCGACCAATCTGTTAAAGACGCTCCGACAGTTTTGATCCCTTCCTGTCCATTGAGATTAATTTGGCATTAAGATCACAATAATCCCTTATTTGTTATTAATGTAAGGAGGGAAAAACTCTCACATAAATGAAAGAGGTGTGTGCGTCTTGGCCAAACGCGAGATACACACACTCCCATACACATGCTGTTTACTTCTAAATGTATACTTTGTGATCGAAAATGTTTTCAAAGTACACTTTACTAACTTTACTAAATATGTCCAAAGCACATTTAAATATTTTACACTGCTGAGAGGCAAAAACCGAAAAGAATGGTGTGTGTGATTGTGGAGAAGTGTATGAGCACATTGGCCAACTGCGCGGAATCTTACAATACAGGCTGTTTTACGTCTGCACCCTGCGCTTAGACTAGCCAAAACCTGGTCTAAGTGCAGGGTGCATTTGACCTCATTCCGCTGGGTGTACGATAGCAAGCGTGCCGGGACACGCCTCCATTCTGCCTTCATTCTCAGACCCCCTGCCCCTCGGCACACATATCCAGACCTAGTGGGTTTGCTATCGTAGACTTGTGGCAAAAATGACACTTGCACCGGGTGTACAATAGCAATGACACCTGTGCCACTGGCGCACCGCGTTTGCGCCTGGTGTACGATAGGGCCCCAAGTGTTAGTCAGAGTTTTTGTAGCACTGTTTTGCACTTCAGTGATGTAGTACCACGTCTTTTTAGGGTTAAGAAATATTTTCTTTGGGAATACAATTTCTAGCATTGCATTGGCACGAATTTTATCCATTAACCTGATCTCCCTCTTGCCTGTAGTGACTAACAGGAACAGGAGAATGCTTCTTAGTAAGTTACTGTTACAGGAGAACTCATTCTGGTTTTAATAGGGTTATTTCAGCCTGTCTTCACTGCAGCTTTGGTCCAAGACATCACTGCTTTAGTGGTGCACTCTTTGTAGGCAATATAGCTCAACATACTGAGACAGTAGCTTCAGAGATTTCTTTTACATTTTTTCAGGGCAAAATTCCATTTTACACCAAAATATAAGGTCTGTGACAGGTAGATATAGAATGTGAATGAATGTATTCACAAAGTGCAGAATTGGCCTCATATTCTCTCGGTTCAGTGTATCTTTGCAACATAGTTCATTTCAGTCTGTCACCTAAAACGGGAGCATAGTGAGCTGATTCACTCTGTCCTGTACTGTTCCCTCTCACTGCCTCCTCTACATGTCTGACTCTCCTACTGTGATGTCTAGAAAGAAATAAAAAAATGCAAAGATTGAAACTCTCAGCAGAATCGTGACCGTCAGGCTTGGTTGTATGCAAGCTATGTATACACATTTGATCAATTAGTTAGTATTACAGCAGCATGACAAGTTGGTTTCATGATAACTGTTGTTCATGACAAAAAAATGACAGTTTTACAGCACAGAGAAATAACAATTAACGGGCTTTAACCAACAGCTACTATAATACGGTTTTTTTTACGCATTTTACAATCAAGAAAGTGCTCTCTTTCCCAGATTACACACTGTGGCATTCAGTCATTGTTTGTATAATGCATTGGCATTGATAAAAGAAACAGCTCTCTGACTCTCTGGAATTACACAACTTGAATTGGACTCGAAAATGAGAACCAGTTCTTGATTACCAACCCTTATCTCCAGCCTTATTTTGGCAAATGCAAAGTATGACTCATTTTGGTGCATTCTGCTGTTCAAAAATGATTTTTTTTCTTCTTATTAGTGTAATACTTTTTTTCATATTGCTAAAACTCTAAGACCCATTCCCTGAACCAAAGCCTCGGCGCCCTAAACCTATTAATTCAATCATCGTTTTTCTGCAAAACTCGAAACACAGTCCCTCTTTCCTAAAAACACATTTTGCACTCTCATGCACTTGTGTTGCAAATGGTAAACAGGGGCAACAGAGGCAGAATACAGCTACAACACAGCTGTCACCGTTTATACACAGTGACTCCAAATTGTTCAAACTTGTTTCTAAATATGCAATTAAACCAATTGACTAGAAAAGAATCTGTGGGTGATTTAACATGCAGCAATTCATAAATGTGTGTCTTCCAGCAACACTCCCTTGCACTCAACCCAATAAAAGAATTCCTCAATCTCTATGACCAATAACCCCATATCAGGGAAACTCTCCTACAGGCAAAGACTTGGCCTGTGGTTGCATAGGTGGAGGTCTGTCAAGGCTGGATGTGCTACAGCAGGTTGTTTTTCTCTTGTTGCCTGGTGAGGGGGAACGTGATGTAGACAAAGTCTTTCTGCTTCAGCCAGCACAAAGATGTGATGCTGAGGTTGAATAAATTCTCATCCTCAACATACATCTTGGTCATGGAGAGTGCGTTTGCAACACAGGAACATTGCAAAACACTATGAATAAACATGTTTATCTGGTGCTTCATTTTCTGTAATAAACTATAAACTACATGCTTCTCCACAAACCGCTGTTTACATAATAACTTGCTGTGTGTAATTGTTTTAATTTGCCAGAAAATTCAGTGGTTTTATTCAAGTTGTCTGAAGATTTGGTGTCTTGTTTACAGTTTTAAGAAAAAGGATGAAAGGTTTCAAAACTGTGTCTCTAAAAATGTAGTTATAGAATGTAAAGAAAGCAGAGGCATTATCATAAGGATTTGATGAAATATGATGTCATGACACATCTTGACCCAGGGGACATCTCCTTTAGTCATAAGGCATGCTATCCGTCTGTTTTAGGTTTCTGTGTGCAGCCATTGGCTGGAAAGATTTAATGGTGCTTTGTGAAGCACAGTAATGGTCTGTCACTCACATATACTGCATGTTAAGACTTTAACACATTCTCCCTCTTTTTTCCCAATGTACCTTGTCTCTCATCCTCTTGTTTCTCTCAGACTGTGTGAATTCTGTGGGGCTTGCAATGCATCGGCCTTGCCCATGTGAGCCTCTTTGAGAAACTCCAAACTCGTTGCTCATATCAGACGGTAGAAGCTGAGTTTATTAGTAATGCCAGCCTTGTTGTTGTTCGACGCTGAACGAATAAGAGGCTTGCAGGAGAGGCTTATCTGTCAGGGTGCACACACACAGACATACAAGAGCAAAGACACAAACACACACACACACACACACACACACACACACACACACACACACACACACAACGTAGAGAAACATGCCATCAGTACAAAAGGCAGATATGTCTACACACTTACTCTCACACACACAAAGCCCATGCGAACATGCATGCAAGCACAGATAGGAGCACATCCTGTAGTGCACATATAATATGCATCAACGAAAGCACGCTCATAAACATACACACACACGTAAACATACACACAATCTCTTTGGTCATCCCGAACTGTAAACAAGTAAAAGACAGTTTCAGAGTGATTGTGGCTTTGTCTTGTTAGGTGCTGCATGAATAAGAGGCTTGTAGGGAAGGCTTATCTGTTTGGCAGTGCACACACTCTCTCTCTCTACACACACAGACACACACACATTCGGCAACACGCTTTTTAGGAGCCTTATCTTAGTCAGGGTAGATAACATTGCGAAGCAGAGAGTAAAGCACAGATCTCACCATGAATAGAACGTGTACCTGGATTAGGGAACTACTCCCATGGTCAAACATACACACACACACACACACACCCAGACACACACAGGCACACAAACACACGCACAGAGTCCCCTAGGTTACAGAGCAGATGTTATGACCTGAAGCACAGGGGCCCGACAAGGCAAACGTGACGAACAACGCTGTTTGCTTGGCAATAGAAATGTACAGAGAAAGGCATATGGCAGAGCTCACTGATAAAGAAAGCAATGTTTACAGAGAAAACATCAAGCTAAGATGATAGCAATCCATTGACAAAACCAGCGTCTAAGGTTAATCAGTCAACTGCAGTTGGTTACTGCAAAAAATGTGTTCAGTAATACTATCTATAATTGATATTGCTACAAAAAATGCATTTAATGTGCATTTGAGCTCAGAGGTCAGCGCATCACTGATATTTTTTTTTGATTGTATTCTTATTTGGTTAAAATTGTATCTTCAGATAAAAAGATTTTAATGGATTTTTTAAAACTTTTCTGTTAAATATTGTGTTCGGTGGGCACAGAAATAATTTGTACTATTATTTCAATAAAGTTGCAAAGTGGCAGGAGTTATTTCTTACCCCCTGGCTTCCATAAGTAGAAATTTGATCAATTTCTTACATAGACACATTCTACAGTGTGTTAACATAAAAGCATCTTGGTTGAGTTGTCTGCACTGAACATCCATTTTCCCCATTAAAAGTCAAAGGCAAAAGTCTTTTTTGCATAAACATTTATGAGTGGATGTTAAAATCTCATCTTGGGGTTACATTATAGCCAAAATCTTTCAGTCACCAATTCTACCACTTCAGTCAGTTGAAGTTTGGAGATACAACAGCTCCAGAGGGACAGACTGCTTAGGTTGCCAGTGGTTGCTAATTGTTAAATAAAGTATCAAGTTTAAACATTTGTAGGATTCATAGTCACGTATACTTCAGGTATTATTGCAGCATGGATGTTTTTAGCTCATTTGTTAGCAATGCTAGTTTTTGGATGTTAGCTCAAACCCTCAAAAAATGTAAAGCTTGTACAGTAAAATATATACCACACCATTTCTTGGATCTTAACAAAAGGTGTAAACAAAGTTCAAAAACAGAGGATGCACTATTGGACTTCATATTGTGATGTTCTCATTAAAATTCAGTGTCATATCTATATATATATATATATAGTGTCATACATCTGGCTTCGCTGTGGTGGTTCGGCAGTAACTTTAGGGCCCTGTCTTTGTGTGTGTATGTGTGTGTGTGTGTATGTGTGTGTGTGTGAGAGAGAGAGAGAGAGAGAGAGTTTCTCAGCCTTATTATTTCAGGACAAAGTGCACTGAGTCAGAACTGGGAAATCTTTGGCTGCTAATGAACCTCAAACTGTATCTGTAGATGATTCGTACACTATAGATGACCCAGATAACCAAAAATGGCAACAGCTCAATAGACCAACACTATTGTTTAAGTGTGCCAGAACTGAAGGTATTCTTTCATGTGTTTGTAGTTTAATTTATAGCTTTTTTTATTGTATTTATCTCATTTTGTATTTTGAAGCCAATCTCTGCAGTTTGAACTTACTTATACTTGTGCTTTAGTCAGATGATATCATGCCTATTTTAAAGCAAGTTTCTTTTAGCCTGCCTTACCTGTAGGCTAAAACTATTTTGAAACATTTATTTAAAAAAAAAAAAACTCTTGCAAACACACACTTCTTTCACATCCTTACTGACTGTTACATCTCAGTGTTCAACGATAAAATCTGCAATCTGCATGTCATTTGAATCGGTCACAGAATGGTTTTACAGCTGTGATTAAGTTTTACCTTTGAGCAACAGAGCAAAAGATCTGCCACTGGTGACACAGTGGGTTTCATTCATGAAATGTGAGCAAAATGAATTTATGTGTAAACTGTCGGCAATTTATGTTCATGTGAATTTATATGTATTACGGCATTCATCAGTCTTTTAGTATTCCTACTGTTTTCGTAGGTACTAACAACATCCATCTGCACCTGCTTCTGACTGCTCGAAGTTCTTGTGTAAATAAAGAATACACTTAAATATTGCTTATAATTATTACAAATTACAATTTTAACACAGATTGTGCTCTGTAATGCTCAAAAAATGCAGATTAAACATGAAAATGAAACATGAAAAAATAGAGATCTAACATAGCTAAATTAGTCAGCATTTAGCAGACTTCAGCTTCAGATTAGGTTTATTAAAATGCAAAAGGATTTTTAAACGACTTAACAAATATGTTTTCTACATGTGGAATAAAAAGGTTTTATATCATTATAATAGCTATACATCTGGTTACATACTGAAACTATTGCTGTTGTGGATTTTTTTAAGTGCCTACATATGCTTTTTTTGGTATCATGTTTCATGTCAAACCATTTCCATTTCACTTCTTGGTTGCTTCTTATCACAGAGGACACAGAGTTCACTGCATCTGTTACCTCCTTCCAGGCCTTTGATTTACCTGTGTCTGTCACACCACTACTAATAGAAAAAAATAACCTTTTTCTTCTTAACTTTACTTTACCCAAAATAACTTACGTTTTTACTACGGGATACGTTTTTTTCCTTTCTCTCTTTTTTTTGTCAGCATCATGCTCTCTATATTCGCATGATTCACATGATGCACATATCCACATCTCCTGGTCATTGGCTGTTCATGAGTGGGGATGTTTGCCGATTGCTGAAGAAGAGCATGCTTTCAATTTACTGATGACTGGCATTCATCAACATACACACAAAACTGTGATCGAATCTTTTTGTCAGAGTTTGTGAATCTGATGTAGGTTTTTTGTGCCAAGGATTTTTATGTGCAAATATACACACAGAATACTGACATTGCATGAATGAAACCAAAGTATGGAAGTTAAAAATTAGAGCTCAGTAGTTTTCCTGGAAAGTTGTAAGGTGCAAATCCCTGTCTCAGGAATAGTTATATGTTCAGCATGCACTTTGTTAAAAGTATAGTAAGTAACAGATTTGTAAGCTTAAATTTAGCACTTGTTCGGTTCAATTCACTCATTCTTTCAAAGCACCGGTGTGGTGTTGAAGTGGCTCTGGCTCTGTCCATGGTGCTGAACAGCCCTTATCTGTCTAAAATGAATCTGCTGCACATTTTGACTGCAGATGAAAAAACCCTTTCTCTCTCTCTCTCTCTCTCTCTCTCTCTTTGCACAGCAGGTCTCTCTGTCTGTGCTGGCATATTGGCCGAGATACTTAAATTACCTCAGTTTTAGCAACTATGCTGAATTAAATGAGGTTGAACACTCATTAACTTGAATTTCACAATGGGATCAAATAAGGTCAGTGAGGAATTAATCATTAGTCTGGTTTCAGCAGTAATAATGGGTAGTTTCATAACAAAACTTGTCAGAGTTTGTTGTTTTGCATGTTGCTTTGCAGTTATTTGAATATTTAATATTCACACATTTATTCAAATAGCAATACATTCCTTACAGTGTTACGCACATCCATATGTATAACCATAAAAAATGTCATAGTTGCAGATCAAAGTGAAACAATGAGGTCCAGAGAGACCCTAAACCACTTGTCTAAATAATATGGGCTGATTTTTTTCTGGTAGTTTTTTTTTTCCTTTTTATTTTTCACTATATTTTGAGTTGTATACATGAGATGGTGTCATTGCTTTATATGTCAGTGGCAATGATGACAGTGAAAATCCAGCATAATCCACATAAAAACAAACAGAGCAAAATGTTGAACGAAAACCCCACAAATGTAAAGCAAAATATGCATTTATTTAGGATTAATGATTCTGACTACCTGAAAGCTGTTTTTGGTCTCCAATAACAAATATGTCTCTTCAGTTGTCACATAGTCTACTATGTTCACCAGCCAGTAGCCAGTTGTGTCAGTTTGCCATTTGGTTCAGAGCAGGTAGTGTACACTGAGTATATCAAGCTTTTTTTTTTTCTTTTCCCCAGAATAACCACCCGTTGCTGTTGACAGGTGATGACAATGTCATTTTGGGGCTGGTAAACAAAAACAAGTAGCTGAGAGATGCTGGATTGCCCTGCAGAGCTGAGGGTTACTGCAAAATTATGTTTTTAATATCTCTGTTGGTTCAATGCCACGAGCAACCCTTTTCACATTAGATATAGTCATTAACTGCATTGTAAATAATAAAGCTATTTACTAGAGCAGCTTAATTCCGATTAAATACTAGACCCTCCAAACTTTTCCTTGTTTCTTCAGTTTTGTTTTGCTGAAAACCTTTATTATTCAGAAACTCATGAATAAATCACGTCATGGCAGGAAACTAAACACTGCAACAGTTAAGTATGTTTTTGTTGTTGTTGATTTTGTGGTTTTGTTTTGTATATGCACTATTTTTTTCATTTATTAATCCCTGCAGTGAAAACAAAGGGTGTTTGCCACTTTCTGAAAGACCTCACTAAAAGTATGGAGCTTGCTTTTGTGTCTGTTTATACAAGATTTTTGACACCTTGTAGAAGGTCAATTACCGAAGCCTGTAACATATTTTCTGCTGCCGGAGCTTTCTCTTTGTATTATCACCTCTGAATGTACTTTTTGACCTATTGCTTAATCAGTAAACTAGGTTATTGTTGCCTTCATAAACACAAAGAAAGATCATGTTGAAACCATTAAAGAAGTAACATGTGAGGCTTTATGTATTAAATATGATACACAGGTTCAAAACAGAGAGCGACCTATCTGAGTTCCCTCTCACTTTGTTCCATGCATCGTCTGTCAGAAGTATCAAACTCAGTGACTTGTGTGGGTGTGTGGAATACAATTATATTTAAAAAATAGATGTTGAAGTCCTAATCCACCACCTTTTTCATAGTTATGCGCTCTGTTTTACATTTCAATGGTAGGGTGCATATGAACCTCTCAAACAACAGTCGATCTGAAAATGAGTCGATTAATGTGATTGATGGCGTGTATTGGGTTAAGTGTTTAGCTCACTAGATAGCCGGACAGGGGCATCTGATGAAGTTTCTGTGAGCATTTCAAAACAATTAGATGCTCTTAATGCTCCTTTCTGATGCCATTACATCTCACCAAGGGAAAGTGAATGTGCAGGTAATAGATGTAATGGGGAAAAAAAAAAGTCCTGGATTACGGTTTTAACTCATTGCTGAGTGTGTACTTTCTTGACCACTCATCTGTGTGCAAAAGGATTTCAGCCAATATGACTTGCTGCCGTCTGCAATAGCCATAACAGCTAATCAATAGCTTGATCCGCAGTGACAGAGGGTTAGAGCTTCAGCAGCTTAATGTTGATACTGACAGTTCCTTTGTGCTCTCATCTTCAGCTTTTGCCTCAGTGAACAGAGTTATGACAGAAATACTACCAGGGTTAGGGATTTTATAGCTTTAGTGGCAGCCAATTCCTCGTCTACGTCTGACCCAATCAAATTCTGGCAAGTAAGGAGAGTATAAAAGATTATCTCTGAAATGTCTTGGTTGACAACTACTAATTATAGGCTAGCAACAAACAAATAAAGAAAACAGGTAGAGTCAGTTAGTGCTGGTTAAGCTGAATAAAATGTATTATATCACAACATGCTTCAAATTCTAATATTTATAAAATATATGTTTCTTTAAATGAATACAGGAACCTTACACAATCTTACAGTACATCAGACTTTTATTTTGAATGGGTTTCTTAACGTCTACCTTTCTGATCGTTGATCCATGTCTCACTGAGGGGATTTCCACCAAGCTGTCCAATTATTTCAGTCTTCCCACTGTCTCCAACATGGTCTCCAGATGATCAGACAATCAATGCACTGATCAGCACCACTGGAAGCATAAAGTTTTAGTGGCCTAGGGCATCAAGAGCATTGGTCAGTGACCGCCTGTGACACTGTGCTTGTTAGGAGCGGCCCTTGTTATAAACGGTAGGTTCGAATGATTCAAGGTTTATGAGGAAGGACACGCTGTGTGATTGATCTCTGGTGATCTATGGTTGTGGTTCCAAGACACTTTCCACCAAAGAGGTACATTTTTGAGAGAAATAAGTGTGTGCTCTTTGAATTCTCCTTTCAATTTATTCAGTATCTGCAGAAGAATCTTGTGAGCCAGGGTCATTCTCATAAATTAACACTTTCCCAGTAAGTAAAAAGAATTAAAGTGTCTTTTTTTAAACAAAAAAAATCTATCTTAATCAATATTCTTATTTATTAACAATAATAATAAAAGAAATAACATATTTTTATCATAATAAAAATTAAAAATAATGGGTGTCCCTTGTCTTTGCCCATGTCTTCTTTCTAGAGTCTACAGGTCATCCATCTAACTCTGACATGTCCGTGATATACGTTTTGTCTCCCTTACCTCTGTGATTGTCGTGTCTATGTGTGTTACTGTCATCACCATGAGAACTCTGGCTTGACCCTCAGCTCTTATTTTCTAACATTGCATCATTGGTATCACATCCAGAATGTTAATTATCAGAGTCTGACTCCATTAATGACTCCACAGATTTGTGTCCTCTTGCATTGTTCTCTGTAAAGAAAGACTGATGTAAAGTTCAGATGCTGCTGCATGTTTTGCACTAGAATTACTCATGCGTAAAATATTCATCCTTTACTTCCATTTTTCCCTTGGCTCTTCTTTTTGCATTTCGGCCCCAGAAGAAGCGTTGTACTATTTCACAAGATCAGTAACAGCGCCAACCATATAAAGCATGGGATGATGGAACGTCAGTGGTGGTTGAATGCTCTGTCATATATGATGATAAACTATAAGAGCTTTCTCATTATGTGTCAACACAATTCCATGGAATAAACTCCTTTCATATATTCCCCTAATTGAAACATATTTGTTTAGGCTTATGGTGAATTCTGACATAGAATGCGTTTTTTTTTTTAGGCTATGAGCTTTAAAGGGAGAGCAACAATTTAATAATCAAATGAAATGTTTGTACAAAATCCAATTGCACCTATTTAACAGGCATTTTATTTTTCAATGTCAAATTAGTTTGCATCAACATTCATAGAACTTGATGGTGCAGAAAAAAAACTTTAAGAGAGTATCTGTCAATGTTTGTATTTATTCAATTCATCCTTCTGAAAAAAACATTTTCTATAACAACTTCTTTCCTCTTTAAACTGTCGATTTTAAAACTGCTTCTTAATACTCATTTAGTTGATTTAGGTGGTTGAAAAAAGTAGAAATTGTCTGCTTGATAGAAAGCAACTGGTCATAAAGTTCTCTTAAAAAAAGAACCTGTAGTGTACTGTAGAGCTTACTACAGCTCATACAGTGGATACGACTACAGAGGAACTTTGTCATTAAAGCCTCACAGTCTATTTTAAACCATAATCCATGCATGCCACTGTAGGAGACCATCCCTTAAACCAGTTGTGCAAATTATAAAGTGGATCCACTGTTGATGGCTAGGAACAGAATTTAGCAAATTGTGGTTGACTGGTGTAATTGCACAGCTGAAACATGAGCTTTGACGGGCAAAACTCTTGGAAAATGGTGGAATTATTGCTGAACGACTGTTGGTCAACAATTCTATCAAGCCCTTGCAGACACAGTCTCTTGAAGCCAGGTCACACTAAGGGACTGTAAAACAATAAAAGTAGCATTTATTGCACCCAAATGTCCTTTAACCATAACAGGGTGGTATTTCAGGATTAATCGTATCAATTGAATATAATTTAGACACAATTTAAAAAAGCCTGATTGGGCTTTAAACGGTTAACCAGCTGTCGATTTTGCACATTTATAAGCCTCACCTAACAAATGAGTAGTGATTTCAGTAGGGAGCAATCCCAGCAGCCACCTGACAATGTCTCAATGACTCTAACAGCCGTTAAGAGCTAATCAATAAACTGATTGGCAGAAGCAGTAGCCTGAAGGTCGGATTATGCTGGTTTATTGTCATGAACAATCATTCTGTGAGGTTGAGATAACACTGGTCACACGCTGCAGGATTTTCCAACACCTCAAATAAAGACACATTAAACCTGTCTTTATTGTTGTCCTCATTCTTCAAACTGCACCCCCTCCAACCACAAGCTGATTTGCCATCTAGCATGCATGTATCTTCTGTATTAGCTGTCATTAATCAATACCAATCCAAGTACCATTGATCAAAATTTGAGTTGAGGGGCCCTTTAATTTCTCTAGAATAATAGATGTGTTCAGTGAGTGCAGCTGGTTGCTATTGTCAGTCATTTATTACATTTTGTCATGATACATATTCCCATAAGATAAGCAGCCCTTCAATTTAATATCATTTCAGACTGTATTATGTGACATTGTTTGACACGGACCTAACTTGGGCTTTATCAAAAGGCGGCATGCAGCTCATTCATGGCATTTTAAAGATTCTTTTAGTGTTTTAATGGATGATTTGTGCAAGCTTACCTCTAAACCAGCTTACTAGGCAATGCATCTTCTGTGAACTTGCAATCTCACTCTTGGCTTTTAAAATTATTGATACAATGTGATTAGACAGTTCATCTGTCAGTGTTCCCTGAAAATGACAAAAGGAGGTTGCCACTAACAACAATAAAAATAAAGGCTGCAAAATGGAAAACAAATTCATTTCACTATTGTAATTCCATCATGTAAAACAGTGATACAGTGAACAAAAAGTGAAAACTTTTAGACAGCAGTGTTCTGCTCCATTATTAAAATCATACAGAGGACAGTTGATTTTTCTTCCTTGCTGGGAGGGAGAAACATTTTGTTCACGTCACCCTTGAATTGGTCCTCTTTCAAGGATCCCAAACTGTAGACCTTCCAGTTTCTGCTTCAGCAGACTACCATCAGGCTTATCAGTGCCCTGCAGAAACACCATGTCTCCCGTTTTGTCTATTATGGTGCTGAAAGCTGATCTGGTCCTTCAGATGTTCAATATCAGATACATCAGCTTGATATACTCCTGTGAATTTCTGGATCTCATACCAGTTGCAACCTTAACTTGTTCACCTTAATTATTCTAAATGTCTAGAGACATTCATTGGACACATCCACTGTGTCACAAAATGCGATTTATTTGTAAATCATCCAACCATTGATGTATTTTTTCCAAATATTTGCCTGTAATTATCATGGAAAAAAAAAAAAAAGATTTGCCTCACTTGCCAATTTGGTGCCACATTGACAAACTGCAGCTAGAGATGTTGTGGAATCAGCGTTTTCAACCCAAACCCTCTCAATTGATGTCTTTTCCTCCATGGAACTGAGGCTTGATGGTGATGCCCACTCATAAACTTTATACCTTTAATAATCCACCCTCATCTCATCCACACTGAAAGTGTTTACAATGTTTTCTCTAACAGCAGAGAGAGAGAGAGAGAGATGAAAGAGAATCAGAAGTGAAAATAGTAGGAAAAATGTAATTTAGAGAGGTGATATATATCTGATGGCACAGTGCTGTAAAGCTACAAATGGGCCAGAAAAGGATGACGGCTTCACGCTCTTATTTTATCAACAATGTGCAGAGTGACTCAAGAGCAGAAGGAAAACACTCAAATCTGACGACAACAGATTAAGTTAACTTCCTCACAAAATACAAATGGGCCCACCCGGCATGGTGTGAACTGCCCCGACGCTTATTACAGGGAATAAGAAGGTTTTCGACAACTTCCATGCAGCAGGTTTTAAACTGCGTCAAGCGACATATTGTTAGTAAGATGTAGCCCGGAAATGAGGTGGTTTTAACTCAAAATAAAAGCCGGGGTAATCTTCGAGAAAATGAAAAGTTAATGATATATGTTTCGCCAGATAGGGTCGGTCCATTCACTTAAATCTCTCTCTCTCTCTCTCTCTCTCTCTCTCTCTCACTCGCTCGTTTTTTATTGATACAGGCATGTTGCTAAATGGGAAGAGATTTTGCACTTCCATCCCCGACGATATTGAAAGCATCACAATCCAAAATAAACAAACAAACAAACAGACAAAAAACAAGGGATCCATGAAGTTGACTGAATGAACAAAGTATCCGAGTAATTCTGGTGACATGATATCTATTTGTTTGAACTTGTCTTGGCATTATATTTGATCAGTTTTATCTTCAAAATGTATGACCATGCATATGAAACATGTATAAACCATATTTTATTTATGACAGATGGGTTTCAGTTTACAGCTTGCAGAGTAATTCCTCAAAGAATACATTAAAAAATAAAAATACCCTTCTTATGTTAGGGTATTTAACCAGCTAACCAAGTCAGTGTTGGTTTATTAAATGCAAGCTCAGATGAATTTACCTTGGGATCCTGCAGCAAAAAAAAAAAAAAAAAAGGTTTTTGGGCTTCATTTGTCTTCAAAGCTTAAAAGCCATAGATCTACAGCAGACTGTCCTATTAGATTACTCAAAATGAGCACATTTATGTAGAAATATAGAATAAGTTCACAACAATATAATGTTTTTAGAATACGTTATAATGCATGACCTGGACATTTTAGTTTCATAAATAGCCTATCTCTAATTAAGTGATCCATCACATTTATACACATGCAACCAAAAGCTAAAATACATTCTAATCTTGTGCACTTGAGACAAAGATATAGGTTCTCTGGGGTAACTGGGTCTACCGACAGACATAGCTGTACCAGGCACGTGCCACTCCGGTGTGATAGGCTATTTCTGCATAAATATTGCACAAAAGAGGCAAGACAAAGGCCTCATATTCACAAATTCTTAACATTGTGCGCAACAGAAAGATTTTATTTTGAAAATTGCCTCAGGAAGTCTTCGCTTTTCATTTGCTCAAACTTGACCAACCGTCATGTTCGCTGCGCTATATGGATTAACGGTGCGGGAGAGGTGACCGGTGAGGAGGACCGAGGATCAGCGGGACTATACTGTTAAGATTCCGGTGTGAGTGACTGGACCAGAGCTTTAGCGGGACGTTACATTCTCTTCAGTTTTTTTTATTTCTCTTAAATAATTTTTCTATCCTCTTCCGTTCTACTCCAGACTGCAGAGGAGACGCACAGAGTCGAGTTAACAAGGGTGAGCGACGTAAACAGAGACGGAGACAGAGAGAGAGAGAGAGAGAGAGAGGGAGAGAGAGAGAGAGAGAGAGAGAGCAGAGCTCGCGACTGTGAAGTGAAAAATCTAAAAATCCGTTATTCAGAGGTTTAACAATCCAGGAAGATACTGTTGTGGATTTGCAGGAGTATTTAATAACCAACAAACTCTGACTAATTATCCAATTGGGAATGTTTTGCTGGAATAATTTGACTTTTCCGCCCTTTTACCTGGGATATTTTTTCTTGTAGTGGAATTCTTCCTATTTCATTTGCACGAGGACAGCGACCGGCGCGAGAGGAGGAGTGTTAGGAGGCACTGCCGCGAGGAAGAGGAGAAAGGAGAAGAAAAGAAGCGGTCGAAGGAGAGGTGGGATCATTTCAGTTTCTCTCGGATGGGATTCTTCCCTCAGCCCGCTAATGGAGGGATGAAACCGGGTGAAAAAGACGGGGAGAGAGAGAGAGAAGGGAGAAGGGGAGGATGTAGTCGTCGGGCGCTGTGAGAATGCAAAACGGACGCACCCCTCTGGAAGACAGGATTGAACTATAAACCCAAACGGAATTTACAGCCACCCAAAGGATATTACACACACTTACTTCGGTGTATACATATATGGGGCATATTGTCTTATCTGGAACCTATCTCTGTGGAGTTACAACTATTATCGCCACTATCATTGTAATTATGGGATTTCGGAAGATAATTGCGCCCTGACATTCGGCGAAGGGAAAGAACCTTAACATCCGGAAAGAGGTAAAGTTTAAACTCCTAGCCATATTTTTTTTCTTTATTTTTGATGTGCAAGTGGACGTCTCTCCTCCTCTGTCCATCTATGTCCCTCTGTCTCTTCTAACTCCCTCTTTCTGCCTGCATCTGTTGGAGCAGAAGAATGGTGGCTGCTGAGGTGTAAAAAAGGGGCAGAAGGGTATTTATTTCTAGATCTGAATGTATAGATATTTAGTCTGGAGGCTGCGATCGGGCGGGGGGTGGCGGGCAGAGTAGGACTGCTTGGATAGCAGGGTGGGTGGGGAGGGGGATCGAGAGAGGAGTGCTACTGTAGACTGTGTATGAAAAAACAGCCCTGAGAACACTGCAAGGTCAAAATTTATCCCGGTATAAGTTCTAGGATCAGTGGACGCGCTCGCGTCGAAGACGCTGAATTTTAGCATCTTTGCGCCCAGTTGAGTGTGATGTGTGTGTATGGGTGAGTTTGTGCGTGTGTATGCGTGTGCGCTTGCGGGCTCGCAGACGCACACCACACACACACACACACACACACACACACACACACACACACACACACACACACACACTTGAGCGTGTGTGAGTGGCGACAGGAAGGAAAGAGGTCTTGTGCGCGCGCACGGTGTAACCCCGGCAACATAAACCTACTTTAATTGCCATGTTGGCTACAGGAAAGCTAGTAATTAAGGTGCACAGGCTCAAAAACTGCGCCGCGGCCCCCTTGTTGTGCGCAACACACTGCACCTGTACCTTGAGAGATGGGGGGGGGGGTCTCGCGACTCTGTCAGGGTGTTCTGTCTAAGGTTTTGACTGTGAGATCAGATAACACACTTCGCGTGGATCTTTGTATGTGCCCGCGCGTGAGCCACTAAACCCCAGCCCCTATACCTTGATGACATAAACTGGATGGATCTTTCGCAGTCTCCTGGGTGTGTTTGTTTGTGTATGTGATTGTGTGCATGTGTCACAATGTGCACGTGTGTGTTGAGTTCGTGTGTAACTTGTCAGTTTCAAATGCACATGTCTGAACATGGACATTGGTGAATGAAACTGAATCCAGTACACTGCAGTTCACAAACACGTCGTCTGAATATTGTATTTCAGTCAAGAGTAGTTCACATTTTCCTACACGCGAATTTTGAAAAATGTATTATGTGGTACTAATAAAGGTTTGCATACTCATGTGATGTATTGAACCTCAGTCGAGACTCTTTATCTGTTATTCGTATTTTCAATTTTGGAATCCAAGTCAAATTGGACTAAAAAATGTTAAAAATGGAGTTTTTGTTGACTTGCTTTGAGGGACCCTGTGTTGTAATCCACTGCTCTATCCTCTTTGTGTTTGTGGAAGCATAATTTGAGCTGTCCTTGCAGCAAGAGGACCTTGTTTCCTGTAAATGTCCTGTTAGAGCAGGAAACATGACAAATTTGTGATTTAGGACATACTGTACATTCAAGGTGAAAGTCTGTTCAAACTAAGCACTCTGAGCCTGTAAAAACAGATGATAAAAACAGATAATCTCTCATTGCTACATTTCCCATATATGCAAATCAATTGTCTCTGCCTAGTACAGTTTGTATGCTCATATCAAGAGGGATCTTAATTTTTACATTGAACTTTGAATGGTTGTGAAGTTTTATATGCCTCCAGTCCACAAAATGACATTAGAGTTAAAAAACAATCCAAATAGAGAACTATATTGATTCTTTGTGCCATGAATTTGGATGTCAGGATTTGGATTCTGCTTGGTTATTGACTTGGATGTTTTCATTATTCAAGGGGTTATACATACAATATAGCAAAGCTTCAATAAGGCTTGTCCAAACAAATGCAATAAACTGTTCTGCTTGGGATGTGTAGTCCATTGCCGACTCTGTGAACTGAGATAACTGATCACGCTGTACCAAAAAACTGAGACCACTGAGGCTGGTTTAATGCAAAGTGATAGCACCTGGACATAAAAAGTCAGATTTATGAGTGTTTCTGTCTTGAGAAGGTATTTGAAAATTCACATCTGTATTCATTATCATGGACTTTTGTCAAAACTAATACCACCTGAAGGCGTGTTTTTCCCTAAGCATATGCACTGAAAGAAGTGACATCTACAAGTGGATGTCAGAGTGGTTTCTGTTGACAAAGGTTACTGCAAGGGGGGATAAGAGGTCCTCAGAAAAATGAAAATTAATTTAATTACATGTTTAAGTGCGGTAAATCAGTAGAAATGATCTTAAATTAAAAATCATCATCGTAACAAAACCCTTTTATCTAATGAGAGTCTGTCTGTAATTTAAGACTGTGACATGTCATAATATGTTTTGCTTTTCTCTCCCCTGGCTCTATCCTATGCTGGATTGGTCTTTCATTGGTTTGTACCGGTACAGTAGCTCACATTGATTGATCAAGGCAATAAATTTATGCACACGAGCCACTCATGCTGGTGCTAATGGCCCGTGGATATGGAGGCATTATGCAAATGCCTCCCTGGCTCTAGAAAAAGAGTGTGGGTGACTGAGCGAGGGAGAGAAACTGGTGATTTTCAGTCCATTTTAGTTGTGTTTAGCCTCCTATTTACGACTAAAAGGAGTGGTTTGCCGTGCCATTAGGTTCAGGATGAATGGTAGTGCATTTGAGTTACAGATTGTGTTTTTAGTTTTTTGCAGGGAAATGAAAAAAACAGCTAAGAAGTTGCATTTGAAAGCTGCTCGTTACTTCCACTCACTTTTTTGAGATTTAATTTGCTGTGGTGGCGTCGGTGCCAAATGAATAGCAGTGAAAGTGTTCAGAACTTAAGGATAAACATCTGGTCCAGAGTATGCCTTAGTGTGTGCATCTTGATAATGAAAGACTGCTTCTTATTACATAAGGGCATGTATAGTAATGACTGAGGCGAGTCAGAGGCAGCATCTCTGATCCTCTGTTTTTTCCCTCCATCTTGTTCTTTTTTGTTTCTTGGTCACTTTCACATTGCTCCAAAAAAAAGAAAAAAAGAATGTGTTACCTCTTATCAGGCTGTAGTACAGAAGAGTAAAGAGGTTATAAGGACCCTTCTTCATTCTTTATAGGGGCAGGGGGATTTTTATTATATCCATCTTCCTTCTTGCCCTCTGTTTATCTCTCTGCAACTCTCCCTTTCTCTGTCTTCCTCTCTCTGCTTAGCTATCTGACAGAGGGCTGCAGGATCCTGCGGAGTGGGTGGTGGAGCTCTAATTCAATTTATTCTGCTGCTCAGAGACAGACAGAGAGAGCAAGAGCGAGGCAGGGAGAATAGAGACAGAGAGAGACAGAGAGAGGGATGGAGACCACAGATGTTAGGGAACATTTCCTATTAGCAGCAGAGAGGCGAGGCAGGCCTTAAAGGAGGACTGACCTGACGCTGTGACATCTGAATTGATTCTGCAGGTGACTGAAATGATTTGTGCGTGAGAGTGTGCTTTGGTTATCATCTAAGATGATATGTCTTAAAAATGCCATCAGTGAGTCTAAAGGGAAAAAAAACAAAAAGGAACTTACTTTTATGTATCCATAACTCACCCAACCATCCACCGCAGCATAAGTGACTGACAACTGAGACTGAGCCTCTCAGACAGCCATATGTGAAGAAATGTCTGGGAAAAATTTTTACACCAAAAACAAGTAGCTGAGAATCTGTAATGAGAGAAATTGTATATATAATTGAAGCTGATTGCAAACAGTTTTAGAGATAAAATAATAATGAATGTTATCGTGCCTTCGACAATATTAACGACAACATACAATGATAAATATAGTGATACCTATATATGTCATCTGAGGTTTTGTTTTACCATAAACACTGTAGTAGCTCTCTCCCTTTAAAAAAACACATCTCAAAATGGGCCGTTGAAGGCACTGATGTAAATCAGTGAGAATGTATTTTTATTAGTGCTGTCAATTGATTAAAATATTGAATCCTAATTAATCACACGATTGTCTATAGTTCACTCATGATTAATCACAAATTAATAACACGTTTTTGTGTCTGCTTTAAATGTACTTTAATGGGATTTTTTCAAAGTTTTTTAATAGCTTATCAACATGGGGGTGGACAAATATGTTTGCCTAAAGCAAATGTATATTTATTATTATTATGACAATCCAGAACAATGACAAATACTGTTCAGAATATTCTCCAGAATAACCTCAGTCACTAAATGCTCAAAAAAATATGCTGAATGCTTAACATGGCAAATTAAAGCCCAACAAGCAACGACAGGTTAGCATACTGACCTGAATGTAACATAATTTGGTAATACTAACACAACAACAACAACAACAACAACGACAATAATAATAATGATAATAGTAGTAGTAGTAGTACTGTGGTGGTAACTCAAGGCACACCAACAGTAAATGCAAATAGCTTTGGTCTTGTTGAGTTATTATCGCCCTAATTTTAACATCCCTAATTTTGATAAGATTTATGAAACAATGTGATAAGATGCCGTCAGTTGGCAGCTGTTCATTTTGCTGGATTATGCAAAAGCAGACACTTCTTTCTGATTATTTTATCAATAAAAAATTTCTCAACTGAACTTGTAAAAGTGCATAATACAAAACTGCCTAATGTGCTAGAACAGAGACAAAATAGACAGACACAAAAATCGCCAAAACATCTTAATTTATTCATAAACTACTGACAACAAACACAACTGTTCATGCATTACAATGTGTATGAAATGTATGTGCATCCAGATTTGCTGAGTGTAAAACGAAAACAAAAACAAAGCTCTTCTTCAGATTATCATTTTTATGCTACAAAAGTGTGGGAAATGCTGTACAAGAGCCATTTCACACACTCATGACTCACCCCATACCATCAGCCACTCAATTATTTTTCTTACACAGCCTGTAGGATTAGGTCAGTCTTCTTGTTTCTGCCCTTGAGTTGTTTAGACCCAGACTCTCAAAAATTGGGCTTGCTCAGTTAAAATAGCACATCCTCATCTGGAGAAATTGACTATGATGTGCCTCAGGGTTTTTATCTTTTTTTGTGTTTTGTGCTTCTGCTAAGTATAAAAAAAATCTTTGCTCTGCACACAATTCCCAGTTCTACCCTCCCTTGAAGCTTGATAACCCTGACCTGAGTGTTTGAAAACTTTTTGCAGTCGGGCGAGTCCAAGGTTTTTCTCTTTGTTCCTCTTCAAGCTACCGCTACATTTCAAAAAGACCTTGAGGGGCCTGATTTAGGATATTCAGCCTTAAACAAAGTTATGTATTTTTTTTTGACGTGGAGTTAGTCGTTAATGAGCAGGCAGAAAGTGGTATACACATCATCAAAATGTTGTTTGATTCTGTTTTGTAACATATCAAGAATCAAATGCTTTTGATCCTTTCCACACCTGAAACAGCTGTGCTTTTATTGTATCTCAGCCAACTAAGGCAACTGTAGTAACTGGCATCAGGCACAGAACTCTGCCCTGTTTACAACCTGTCCAAAATGAAGCAGCCAGGCTTCATACAGGTGCCAAGAAAATGGACCATGCTATCTGCAATTTGGCCTCCATGCAGTGGTTTCCATCTGAATTTAGATTTGGTTTCAAAAACCATACCTTTACCTATTGCCCCCAAATTTTAGCCCTTTGCACAAAATTTACTGCTACATTGGCTCAGTACATTGTCAAACAAGGTGGTTCATAAGAAATGTAAAATCAGATTATATGTAATCTAAAGATATCTCCATCACTAAAAATGGGGAATGTAAATGATATAGCTTTTTGTCATATAGAGAGGACCACTATATTGTGTTGCTGTCCGTTGATTAACCACTGAACTCTAAATAAATGGCCTGTCATTGCCAAGGCAGGATTAGTCCTTGGCTTCGTGGTAGCTCTTGTTAAGTTCCTGCTTAAAATCCATTAGAAAGTAGTTAATTACATTAGAATAGATTTGTTGTTGTTGTTGTTGTAAGTGTTTGTGTGTCATTGACATGGAAATGTAACTCATCTGCTCTGTTATTGCAAAGAGTCATCTTTATTGAAGAAGTCGTGTGGTTAATACATGCAATGTTGAGGGTTATTTGTTTTTAAGCTGAAGTACTTTCTTTCTTTCTTTCTTCCTGTGTGTAAGTTCAATGATTCTGTCCCTCACCTGATCAGTCCCACATCTCTCTCTGCAACGTCTCCCACCTGCTGCCTCAAAATCACCAGTGACGTGTTTGACACTAGATTCTGCTTCCAGAGGCCAGCAGGGAGGATGTTTTGTGTGTATTTATGTGTGTATGAAGGTGTGAGCATGAGGAGTGGGCGACATGACAGATGTGAGACACACTGGGCGATAATGAGCTGTGTTCAGGACAGATAACTGTGGGGGAATGTCACAGAATACAGACAGACTTCTGGCTCATAACCCACTGCCTCTATCTGTCTACCAGTGTGTCTATACATTATGGTAATCAACAAACATGAATAAAGGATATTCTGAGCTGATAAACCATACAGCCACATCAATCTCTGTTTCATGAACACTAAATTAGAAAAAAAGAAATAAAGGACGTGCTTCACTACCAACTCCTTAAAACAACATTACATCTTTTTTTTATCTTGTTGTGATTCCTGTCTACATATTGCTTTTTTCAGGTTAGCAGAAGGATAACTGCTTTGTGTTGACTGACTCATTTTTATATTTTTAAAGAGGTTTAAATAGATAAAATGGTCAAATCATTAACAAAAAAGCTTTAAAATGATATGAGGAAAGTCTGCAGAAAAACATATCTTCATCAATTATAAAGATTCATCTTGTACCCCTTTGGTGGAAGTAGACTTGTATGGTTTGAAACCAATGCTTAAAATTATCAAACATATATCTGTAAAACAGTTAAAACTTGAGTCCAAAAAAAAGAAAGAAAAATGGGTAGTTTTTACACTGATCTTATTCTATAATGATTGTTTCGTTGCACACAGAGCAGACCTGAACTGATAAGTGGATTTTAACATCATTTAACAACTAACTAATTATCATAATTCCATATATTTAAGATAGCTTTTTTCTTCTCTCTTTCTAAAACACTATATCAGGTGATGGCAGGTACACAAGTCCATGCTCCAATCTGATACCACATAATTAATTTATTAGAAATAAGATCCTTCTGCTTCCCAACAGCATCCTGTGCACCTTTATGCAGCTAAACTGATTTTTTAACTGCTCAGGTTTCAAATACCCATAAATGCAAGGGTTTGTTAAATTTAATGTACATACATAACTGAGCATCCATATAGAGTGAGTGGTATGAAACTTCCCAAAAATATATTAATGTGTAAAGGGAATGTTTTTGAAAGCAGTGGTATTGAATTGGTACCCAGTTTTTGCAGTTACAAAAGTTCAGGTATCAAAATCAATGTCAGGAAGAAAAAATGTTATTCTAACGCATGTAACACTCAGGAGACTGATTTTTAATTACTTAAGAGGTTATTGCATTATTTTGACCTGTTTTGCTGTATGTGCTTATGGAGCAGCTTTCATGGTCAGTTTATGTTCATACAGTACATACCACTGCATTTGTTTTTATTTTTATATGTATCTTTGTATGATTCATCTTACCATAACTTCATGCAGAATAAATTTCAGCACAAGGTCCATATGCAGCATATTTAATAGCTGCAACCCGATTCTTTTGTAAACTCTATCTGTATATTAGCCAGTGTGGATCTCATGCAACACAGTTGTCATCAAGGGATTCCACCACCAGACATAACATTCAGTTTATGAAACTGGCCCACACTTCATAAAACCCTGCTTGAGATTATGCAATCCAGCAGTACAGTAGCATTTTTGAAAAAAATCCCAAGGGTTATTTGTGTAAACATCAGCGCTGAGTTTTTCTAAATGAGAGATGTTTTATAGGATTGGCATCTGAAATTAATTTGTAATTTCCTCTGAAGACAGCCTTGGAAAAGATCAGTATGGGGCAAAAACATGAAAACTTTTCCTTTAAAAATCTTTGTTAACCTAATCTGAACTAGAATACAGTGAATGTGATGTTTAACGAAGCCAGATATTACCTGTGCTTTATTGATTTCCTACTAGCATTTACTTTGTGCATCTATGTTGTTTTTTGCCTACAGAACAGCAGATTTTGTGCAACTTTAGATGCCTGTAAGTCCTTGACCCATTATAGCAAAGAATGCTGACAATGTGTGTGGTCTGTGTTTTCCAAAGAGCTGCATTTGTATGTTGTGCAAAACCAAAACATGTCATGTCCATCATGCATCTTATGGGGTCAGTTTAGTGTCTCGCACAAAAATCCCTTGAGTACTGAGTATTATCTTTCAAGTAGAGTGTATATCCTGTCCAGAGTGTATCATGATACTAGCCCAATGCCAGCTGGGATTTGCTCCACCCCCCCATTGTGCAAAGGATAAGTGGCAACAGATAATGGATGGACGGGAGTTGAGTATTATTGTAAACACAGATCAGAGTGATATAATGTTATCTAATGTTATGTAAGCTCCCAGGTAGATTTGTCTTATGATCACAGGCTTTATAAACACACCAAAAAGTTGTGACGAATGTTATATTAAAACAAAAAAGGCAAAGCTTTATATCATGAGAAAGATTAGTTATTGGAAAATCCCCAAAAAATTAAACCAAAATTTTGGTTTAAAATACGCCATACCTAACTCAAGTGTGCGGAAGAATTGCAGAAAAAATGCAGAAAAAGCTTACATGGGAGATTTAAGAACCATGGACAGCTATAGTGTGCAGTTACAACTTCGATTACACGTCACAACTATTAGTAGCTACAGAGTGCAGGTCCAACTTTGGCTAAACAAAAACAACAGGAAAAACAGGAAACAGGAAAAGCCTATTATTAAAGCATATTAACAATGTGTAAGTACAGCATCCAGCGGACATTTCAGAACCATGGATAGTAACAGTATGTTGGCACAGCCTGTGTACAATTCAGAACCAAGGGTAGCTACAGTGTGCAAGTACAGCTGGAATTAGACATTTCAGGACCACGGATAGCTACAGACTGAAGGTAAAGCCTGATGTTGACGTTTCAGGACCCTGGATAGCTCCAGTGAGTGGATACCAACTGAGTGTGGTATTTCAGAACCATGGAAAGTTACAGTGTACTGGTACACCTGGGATAAGACATTTAAGGACCCTGGATAGCTTCAGTTTATAGGTACTGCTTAAATATGACATTTCAGATCCATGGATAGCTACAATCTGCAGAAAAAGCTAGGGCACAAAAATAGTTTTAGTCCAAACACTGTATAGTTATTGTTAATAAGCAGGTCATAATATTTACAGAATTAACAATGGATCTTAGACACCTGAGATATATGGATTTCTAACAGTTTGCACAGTGCGATTTTTAAAAAAAATAAAATTATCTGTAAATGTCCATATATGACATGTATCCTTGCTTTATGCTCCCATAAATCCTCAGTTATGGATACATCAATATTATGGATAGCACTGTCTTACTAAGGTTTTATGAAGAGGCAGACTGTGGACACTGTATTGAAAATATGTCACACTTTCTATCATATTTCACCCTAAAGTCAAAACTGTTAGTTCCTTACTTAGCAAGACATAGCAAAATCTGTTGTCACTAACAACAGATAATGATTGGTCATGATGATGATGACCATTTGATCACTTCGTAAAAGCAGTGTTTGTTAATAGAAATTTTGGTGTAATACTTATATATTTGGTAGTGTAATGTTCCAAATCACAAGATGAGCAGGTCATCAGTGATGAATGGTGTTTTGAAACAGCAGACAGACTGGAAACTGAATAGATTAAATGGTGCATTTAATTAAGAGGCTTGGGATCAGGAAGTCAGAGATCAGACTTAGTCCATGCCAACAGTAGCTACATTTAGCCTAGCTTGTTAGCGAATGCCATCTGTTCACACACAGATTAACGCTACACAGCAGGCGCTAGCTATGGGTGCATTTTCTGGTTGAGGACTGTATAGGTTGCTATTCATTATAACTAACTACATCAGAAAGTGTTTGTATGCAGTGATCCAGCTGAGAAAGTTCACTGACTGTGTGTGTGTTTTGTTTTTTTTTAACTCAAGTGCATTGGTGCTCCGATTTTCAAAAGTAAAAGCTTTACTTTCACCACAATTTAATGACTTAGTTTTAAGTTAAATTGGTTGCACTGTTTATTGTTTCTGTAATCAAATCTACAGAAGGCTCTTTGCTCTAGCTAGTTAAGGTTTAGCCATCTGCTTTACAAGCAGGGATGACTTCCAAATCACTACATCCCACTTAGATAGCCTTTACACCAAATACTATAAAAAGCAGCCAACTAATCCTAGCTGCTGGCACTATTTTCTTATTCTTTTTACTTGGCACTAACCTGAACTCAGCAAGCTGCTACTCACCAGCAAACTCTCCAAAATCTGATGGCTTGAAATTTTGACTGAAGGATATTTACTTGGTCTGAGGCAATTGCCAATACATTAGAGTTCAGAAGATACTTTCATGATATTGAACAACCCAGTTAATTATTTTATACTTCAAATTAACCCACTGCACAGCAGACTGGTAATATTGAGGTGTTTGTTTGAGAATGAGCTAAATTAGATATAGCTGCTGCAACATACTTACAGATAAGAGACTGCCATATCAAAGTAAAAGAGTGTTGGGAGGACCAATGAATAACTTTGATCCAGACATCGAGTTCCAAATACCAGCACTTGAAACAACTTGACAGTCCTGATCCTGGTGGCAGCAGTTTCCTTGGAAGATTTTTTCTTTGCGGTGCTTTTTACTGTCAAGCCCTATGAGATGCACCCCTGCCTCAGGGGTCCATACTTCCACTGAGCCCACAAAGCACTCATGACAATTTCTTTGTTGTGATATTTCCAAAGTGAACGTGTTTTTGAGAATGAATTTCACTCTGAAGAAATGTTTATACTTGTATCACACAGACATATGTTGCATGGTGTATTATAGGTTCTGCAAATGGGCTCATAGACCCTTTTGCCCCTTTATGCCTGTACAGCAGGGCCCTATGATTCTTATGTTGGGGTCATTTACAGGTATGCAACTTCTGACCTCTATGTTCTGCGTTGGTGTTCACAGACCACAGGACTCAGCTCCTCCCTACTCACATACACATGCACACACCTCATTCTTTTTATCCAATATTTACATTTTCTTATTGAAGAGTTTTATTTCATTTTTATCCACCAAATGATTCAACACCATCCAAAGGCATAATATGCTTCAATTTATTTCATATTTAGAAAAAAAATATATAGAACCTTGAATAAATAAATAAAACAATTTTTATAGAGCCCTAATTCATTAATTCATACATATTCAATCCCCATGACATGATGACCAGTTAACAGATGACGTATTTTGGTCATTTGAATCCTTTTAAATTACCAATCTAAGTCTTATTATTTGAGGTTGGTGACTTGCAAAGACAAATAAAATGTAAAAAAATATGTTTATGTCAACAGACACACATCAATATACAAAAAGTGTGTTTTTTTAAAGGCAGAACAAAGACTTTTAGTAAACTTGTTCCTGAGAAAACTTTTGAAAAACTAAGCTTGGTGTTTACATCTGTGTTTGCTAGTTGCAGTCTTTATATTCCCTGTTATTGCTGTCACATTACTACATGTCTTTACATGTTATTGCCACTTGCTGTCGTTTCATAAAATGGCATGAAACAAAAGGCTGGACTGTGGATCACATCAGCAGAGTTTATCTGATTATGCATGGATTCCCTCATCCATGTCCAATTCTTTGCTGAGTGCCTTTAATTTATTGTCTAAAATAAGCATAGAGATGAAGATAGCCAGAGAAAATCCTTAACCATAGTGACCACAGTATTCTCTAGTTTCTTTACCAAGAAACTTCCACTTAATGACATCAACTACTTGTCAGGACCACCACTTTAAATTCAGTGGTGCTAATGTGTATTTTAAGCAAAGATCAGTCAGCCGGAAGACTGAACTGGGTTGGAGGCCTGTAATAAGAAAGACTATTTGGTTTTATGAGCTCATAATGGCCTATCTCTATACAATAGTGGCAAAAAGAAGAAGAGGCCAAATTGAAATTAGTCACCTGCCTTTGTAATTAGCCCTTAATGTGCTCAGGTGAACTGAGGTGTGTAGTCACATTTGAACCAACAATTACTTTGACGAATCGTTAACTTCTTGATTGTATTTTCATCAATCAAATTAAATATTTTCCCCAAAATGTGTGTCTTCACACATTACAGGTTACTACAGTGACAGTTTTTTTGTACTGTAGATTAAACAATTATAAAGTGCCAGATTCTCTCCATTCTATCCTTTTTCTGTAACTCAATGGGATGAGTTAACATAACAGTGTGTGTGGCTGCATGTTTGTGTGTATCTCTGTGTGTCTATTTTTACCTTCAGGGGCTGTTTGTCCTTGATAATGAGCTGTCAGTTGTTAAAGTTTTATTTGCTTTTGTCCTTATGTTCTGCTATATAACTTAGAGTTTCCCTCAGGAAAGCATAATGAATCAGGGGTGATGAACAAAGATGCAGATTTTTGCATCTTTCCTCATATTAGAAGGAGAGGGCTCAGGTTAAAAATGGTCAGAGTCGTCCTTAAACCCTGATATCATGACTTACAATCTGCTTATCTAACAGTGTCAGTGGTGTAATGTACATCACTGTGCTGAAAAGGGATGAATACACCACGATTAATGGACAGGAAGCAAAGAGTAGTGGAAGTGGATTCATAAAACACAAACTCTCATACACACAGTGAAAGAGTGTCTCTATGGGGGCTCACAGAGTGTTGATACAGAGTATAACATCTACTTATGTATGTAAGTATCTGCACATACACAAAAAAACCCCAGAAACTCTCACACATACAAACTCAGCAAGTGGGGTGATAAAAGGATGTACAGCATTACTGCAGCTGCCCTCTGGGGACTGAAGCAAAAACATGACTCAACCATTTACCAGCAGCACACAGTGAGTCAGCGCATTTACAAAAGAAGGTCTAAGCATGGTGACACATCCATTTTTACGGTACCTGTAAACACAGATGTGGACAAACACACATATGTTTCCAGAATATGGTTACTGATGCTTCATTTTTTATGTAATTGCCAGGCTGTTGTTCACAATGGTGACTGATGCTAAGACCTGTGGACTTTGTTTGAAAGTAACTCCTAACTAGATTTTATGGGGGTAAGGCATTATTTTACTTATCTATGTGTGTTAAAAAAACAAAAAAAACAAAAAAACATCACAGCTGGGTGTGCTTTTGTTTGGGAGACAGGAATTGCAGATGCACACCTACCTCTGGTGGAAAAAAACAAGATAGAAAAACTTTTGCAACTCAGGTGCTGATGATTATCAAGGACAGAATGTGGAAACTTACTCACGAAGATTACTGCTTGCACCTGCCTCATGCATATTCCTGTGCAGAGCTCCATTTGCCTGCAACAGGAACAGTCTCAAGTGTTTGATTGCATCTTGTACAACAAACTTTTCTAAATCTTATTTTTGTCAGGTTGATTTTCTCACATTACTGCAGTGATGCAGTACACTATGACTTAACTGATAGGTGTGGTAACAGATTAAAACCTTTAACAGGAGAGAGCTATTTTTTAGCCTTCAAAAAAAGTTACTGTTTAAGTGTACGTGTGAAAAATCTGGAGTGCAGTCAAACTTATTTTAAAATCTCTTGATAACTTTTCTAGCCTGGGCTTGTTGGGCAATTTTTGTAGTAACTTCATTAAGGTACAAGCCTTAGCAGTGATAGCCTAGAGAAAGATAGAGAGACCGTAAGGGAGAGAGAGAGAGATAAGGTCCACACAGACAAGACTGAGTTAAAAGAGAGGACAAGAAAGAGAGACTATGAAGAGAGCTAGGAGGAAGAAAGACAGAGAGACAGATAAGCATCCAACAGAGATTTAGAGAGATGATTGACCTGTTGGAAAGATAATGGTAACAAAAAAAGGCCTAAACTAATCAAAGAATAAACAACTAACAGAACGTTTAGCTTAAAGTTTGAATTTAAAGGCCTCAACACAGTCAATCAGTCTGATGTCAGGCGGGTGATTATTTTAGAAGAAGGAGCAGAAGCCTGTTTTTTAAAGACAAGCCTGTTCTTCCAAATTGTCTGGAAACCATATCATCCCCTGAAGCAAATACAGCCTGTTAGAGGCTGGCCCATCCCAAGTAATGTGCACAAACAACTAAGATTAAGTTTAAGACTGACAGTGCATTTTTATTGCTCTATATGTTGAGTCAACAAGCCAGCAGTTGCAATTCTTAAGGAAAATGCTTGGCAGTAATAAATGCACGGCAGCCAAGGTAACACAGAGCTTCATGGAGAGGCTTTTTGCTAGGTGTTGGGTTTACAGAGTCCAGGTATATTGCAACATACACGAGTCACAGCCTGTGACCCAGTTGAGCTTTGCTGCTCAGCATGACCTCAATCTGACTGCACAGTAAAACAAAGCTGATGCTGCTGCAGCTGTTTTGGGAGGCTCAGCGTAACTTACTTGAGCATTTTAGGTGATTTCTGCTTGATTGAAAGTTGATTTCACTGGATGTCACTGCACGACAAAAGCAATTTTGCAGCTATTAACGCTGTTAAGCAGTGCAACTAATAAGGCTGTTCAGCATTGTGTATTAGAAATGCATTAAGTAATCTGAGGAAGCATAATTAGCCACCAGACTTATCTGTCAGTAACAATGCAATGAATTGCATTGTGTGTGTGTGTGTATGTGTGTGTATGTGTGTGTATGTGTGATCTCAGGTGATGTCAAGCTTACAGACAACAGGCTAGTTGGCCTTAATCCTGCATCAGAGCATAAGTAGGCCTGCAGCTCAGTTTGTGTGTGTGTGTGTGTGTGTGTTTGTGCGTATGTGCCGTCTTATTAGATGTGTCATGTGTAGGATGTTAACAGGCATGCACAAGACACACACACACACACACACACACACGCACACACACACACACACGCACACACATGCACACACACAAGTAGACGCACACAAAGGCCCTACATTGTTGCACGCAACAATAGCTTGCTCAGTAAAGATTAAA
>JAQMCX010000017.1:8568187-8583901 GCA_029814765.1 Acanthurus leucopareius | reverse complement strand
TGAGCTGTAATTAGGCCTGACCCACCAAAGCACAGCAGAGGTGAAATGATGCTGAACACACACACACACACACACACACACACACAAGGTATGTGGTGCGCTAAGCTTGTTAGCAAGGCTTTGGCTCAAAGGAAATATCTGATTGTGCTCACAGTATCTAGGCAGGGTTTGTTCTTATGAGGGCATGTGGCGGTGTGTAGAGATTGACAAAAGGGAACAGTGTGTGTGTGTGTGAGAGAGATCATGAGAATCAAATGCAAAGGAAAGGAAAAAAAGCAAATTTTATCATGCTAATATCATAAACTTAATAGTCACACATGAAAGCATTACACATCTACAGCATCGGCAAGCTAGAATAGTAATTTTGAACATGTTAGCACATTGATGTTAGCATTAAGTTTGGAGCATTGCTGTGTAAAGTACAGGCTAACACAGCTGCTAGCATGGACTAAGACTTTAAGTCTTTAAGTTGGTTTGCTTGTTGTGATGAAATTATTTTAAAAAATTATCCGCAAACAGGCATGAAGCAGGTATAAAGTGAAAGAAATCCATTTTTTTGTGTCTTAAATATATAAAAATACTTTCTGCTAGAGATTTATGTTCAGTATAACAGCAATCAACCATCTTGTTCCAACTCAAACTCTCTTAATACTGAATACACTGCAGAGTATTATGCAGGCAATACTATCATTAATCTACCTTGTTTATATGGCAGTAATCTCCTCTAATCTGATCATTTTTATCAGCCTACCTTGTACTTCAGGAACCCTGGGAAAGATTTTGGCAACATAACACTGCCAGCAATCCTCAAGGACCAGCTTTAATCTTGCAATAAGCCACTGTTGAGCACTGACACCAGACTCAGTTAAACATGCATGGATTACAGTCAGAACTATTTATTTACACTGATTTCCTTCCTTTCCTGGCACGTATCAACATGTGAGTGTTTGTCAAGTAAACTTGTCTTTTCAGTGGCACATTCTGTTGCTGTCAATATCATATTCTCACTTAAGTATTTTAGCAGCCAAAGTCTGGGCTGACTTGGAGTCTGTCTGCTGTCTCTACTTTGTCTTCCTGATATGTGAGACATGCTGTCTTTGCCTTTTGAAAGGAAGACATCACAGCGTGCGCATTTGCTTATTTCTTTGTGAGGGTGTTTGTGCATGCGTGTGTGTGTGATCATTATGTCGTGATCTGAAGCCATCTGGGTTGGCTGGCTCATTTGCATATCTGGTGTTAACTGTTATAAATATTCATGACCAGGGTAAACTTGTATGAATATTCATTTTGCCTGCAGGCCATAGACGGGTGGAGTGGCTGCGATTGCATTTAGCCGAGCAGAAATTAACTCAACCTTTGTGTGGTGGACGAGAACACTTGATGATTGCCGTGGGCCCTTTGGTATGCTTGGTGAGCTCCATATGTATGTGTAGTATTACATTTGCTTTAGTCATAAGGTGGCCATATTTGGTGTACGTCATGCACGAAAAACAGTGCCCGCGAGACAGAGAGGCAGATGGGAAAAGAAACAAACTCAATTTGTCTTGGGACAAAAACATTAAAGACACTTGAAATGACTCTTTGAAATGAGTAAGTAGCCTGCATTTATAAAGCGCATCTCCAGTCTTACCACCTCCAAAAAAAAGTTGTTCAACCTTTCACTCACAGATGGCAAAGGCTACCATGCAGGATGCAGCCTGCTTGTTAGCAGGAAAATTGACACACACACAGACACACAACCCCCCCAGCAAGAAGGAGGAGTGTGAGCTGTCCACCAAAGTCCAATTCAGAAGCTCAATTATACACAATTATGGCACTGAGCCATGTAAGCTAACATGTGACATTGCCAAGCTAGCAAGGCTAATCTTCATTTCTGTAACATCATTGATTGCTTGGTCAACAACTACTATCTACTGTTTTAATGATCCCATTTGAATATATGAGTTGACCGCTGACCTTTGATGTAGACTTTAACCAGCTTTTGCCTACCATCAAAATTTAGATGGAAAATTTGGGTGTCAATTTCATTTTGTTTGATTTTAACCAAGTATGGACCAATGATTCTGTCTTTGATGTGGTGACTCTGTTCTCGTGACTTTGGGGCTGTGGCCTTTGTGTTTGCCTTTGGTGAAACCGGGAATGATTAACATGATGATTATAATGATAAATGTGTGTGTAAATGACAACAAACAAACGTTGCCGGTAAGATATCACTTAGACTCTCTATTGGTGAATAGAAATTAAAAAAATAATTACTTCAAATGCCCCTTTGAAGTCTGTACCTGAGTCCTCAAGTACAGTATCTCTGCAGGCCCCTGGATGCTCTGAACTCCCATCGAACCGCATCTTAAGCAATGCAAAACAATGTAGAGATCTGCTGCTCCTGTGTGGATTGTTGTCCAACAAAACTTCTTTAAAGGAACAGAATCTTGGGTGGAGCTTAGCTAAAAACAGTCACCACTGCTGACTCTGATAGGCTGACACACCTGCCAATCAAGCAACTGTCAAGCCTGTCAATCAAGCAACCACAATTCAACACTCAAAGCCCTAGTCCTTATTAGAAAGAATAGATTCCTTTTAAAAGATTTTATTGTGGAGATTTAAGTAAAAGTACACTATTTTTATATATGTCTAATTACATGTTTGGAGGGGTTTGATAATATTTTCTTTTTATCAATCTGGATATTATTTGTGGTTAGCAGTTATCCTGCTATAAACATAATACTATATTTAATATAGTGCATAAAGCTATATGCTCTAGTAATAGTATCAGTGGTATGTGGTGCATGGTGAGTGGCAGTGTGCCATTCCAGTGTTGGTTTCAAACGACATGCAATGCAGAAATGATTCACAGGTAACAAGACATGCACAGTATGTATGAACCATCCAGTGCATGAGAAATAATATCTATTTCATTTAAATAGTGATTTAAAAAGCAGACTGTACATCTTCATCAAGCGGTTGCTAATCTTCTTTCGTATCTGTGACAGAGTACCTGGTCATAGTGCACTCACTGACTCACTCGCTGAGTCACTGTCTAATAAACACATCATTTTGAATTGAACACTGAGTCTTGCATTATTGCAGCATTCTCAGTGTTACATTAATAATTGTAGGAGGTGGGGGGATGATCTGCTGATCGGAGGGTTAGTAGTTCATTGCCACCCTCATTCTGTCCACATGTCCAAGTGTCTAAGGACAAGACCCTGAACCCTACAGGGTACCCCAGCATCCCCTAGGGATGCAAATGCCAGTGCATTCCTGATTGCATTTGCAAAATAGAAAAAAATATTCTGAAAATCTGCATCCAAGACACCCACTTCAGGGCAAAAGACATCAATTTCTGAATTAATTAATTCAATACTGATAGTAAGACTCTTCTTTTCAGTCCAACTGATGTTTTGAATACAAAAGTTTCTGTGTGTTTACTGTGTGTAGAGAGAGAGAGAGAGAGAGAGAGAGAGAGAGAGAGAGATGGGGAGAGAAACAGAGTAAATCATTATTCAGGACAGAGAGTTTCGGAAGTGCCAAGCTATTATGATCTGTCATCTTCAATAATACACACTCATATACACAGAGCATTGTTTTCAAGCGTTGTGGTGAATACTGATAAAAATGGTAATTTTTAATAGTCTCTCACAGATACACACATTTTCTCAGATCCACCACACACTCACTTGGGCATGCACTGCAGAATGCAAAATGCCAAAATTCACACTTATATGCTTTCACGTTTTTATATTCTACACAACATGCAGCAGTCTGGCAAGCATAGTCACTAAAAGACATGTGTATTTAAACACAAATACACACACACACACACACAGAGGCAGAAATCACTACTTTTTGTTTTGTCTGGCAGAGAAATCATCCCACTAAGAACAAAAAAAATAATAATGCAGGAACAAGGGGTTGTTTTTGGAAACGTGGCATGACAGCGGAGGCGGCCTCATGTCTTTGTTTGTGTCTGTGTTTGTGTGTGTGAGCCTGCACATGCATGTGAGTAGAGGAATCTGGAGTGAATTTAACTTTATTCAAACACACAAATGCTGCACACACACACACACACCGAGAGACGATCCCAAGTGCTTTATAAAAACACTAGGGGGGAGAACAAAGAGCCTTCTTGAAGAAAAGACATGAATAATTCACTCCATCAGATAAGAGGACAGAGAGGGGAGCGAGAGAGAGACATAGAGACAGAAATGGAGAGAGAGTCTGAGCGTGGGTGATACAAAGGAAGAGACAGACAGACGGATTGACAAGGACAGTAGGGTATTATAATGTATTAGCAGCAAGGATGACAGAGACATTGAGATGGACCCCAAGAGATTTCAGATAGAAGAACACAGCTTGCCATCATCTACTAAACCATGTCTAAAAAATCCACAGGGTGTAAAAATATTAAATAGACTCAAATAAATAAATAAATAAATACCCTCCTTCACTGTCAAACTGCATGACATTACTTATCAGTGGAAAGCCAGACACTTTAGAAATCATGGTCTTTTTTCTGACTTGAGGGGTGTTTTTGTCACCCGAAGGAAAGAGTTTATCCTGTGAAAATCTACAGCCAGCAGCAGTTTCACTGCAGCAGCCGGTGCCGTGCTCCATCCTGATACCCTTTATCAGATCCAAGCAGATGACCTCTTTTGTATTCTGGTAGCATTGCGGTAATGCTTGAGTACTTAAGTAACAGCAGAAAATCTAGACGCTTTATCTGATATGAGGAAAAATACTAACTTGTGATTTAATGTGGTTTACCAGCTGCAAACAACTGGAGTCATCTGTGTTGTTGTACTGCAGAGGGTCTGCGGTGGGAGTGACTTGGCAGCAGAGCACAGCAGGTGACAGAAGGGCACTGAGTACATTCAGTAACCATGTGTTGTCATCTGTCTCTGCATGTTAACTACAGGAGATGTGACATGTGGCTGATATAGCTGGGCTGATTAACTAAGACAATGTAACTAATTACTTTTGCTATTGCTTCATTAGTTAAGTAACTGTCAGCAAGTATTATGCAATGATTAATTAAGTCCACTGCGGCTGCTGTTGATCCTTCAACTGTCCTCTCTTCGGATACACAAGTGCACAGTGTCTCATACACTGTACTCCACATGTATTGTGTATTTGTTCTTTATCTGATACAAAACAAGTGTTTGAGTTGCTGCAAGTCTTTAGATTCTATCGTTTCGCTGCTTTCTTTGGTCTTTCTTTATCTTCCCTTTCAAAAACTATAACTCAAGGCTTTTGAACTAATGCTGTGGCTCTGTAACAATATCATACCCCACATAAGTGATTCTGGTCTGATATTCAAAAACATTCCTTGTTTTGGAGAGCAACTTAAGGTGTGTTTTCTCTCAATTCTGTGCCTGTTCCATCTATATTTAAGTAAACATTGAGATTTTTTATCAAGTCCATGAAAAGTTTTAGAAAAATACTACCCATGTAGTCTTGTAATATGAGTGTTGGTCAATAAATGCATGAGGAGGGGGCAGCTGCCTCGGGTGTTACCTTCATGTCCTTCTTAGACAGTGCTGATTCTCAATTTTGCAACCACCTACCTGAAACAGAAATACCATAACAGTTACGAACTTGTCACTTTCTGTGAAATCTCTCAAAGAGCTGAACTGCAAAGGCTTGTAACAAGAGCTTTATTACTAATCTCCTTTAACGATAGGCAACAAACTTGTCAATCATCACTTGGACTATTGTAGAAATTTCTAGGAGGAAGACAAAGAAAAATACATGTATAAAAGAGATTACAGGACAAAACAACTCCAAGAAAAAAACAAATGTTGTGATTTCATTCTGTATTCAGTAGCAGAGATAAGAATGAGAGACAATAACAGAGGCCAAAAAAGGAAAGGAAACAAAATACTGGAGTGATTGCAGAGCCAGATTGAATTTCATCATTTATTCAATAGTTCAGTAGAATGGGAGAGAAAGGCAGGGACACAGAGCGAGAGTGTGGAAGACAGAGAGAGAGAGAGAGAGAGAGCAAGAGAGAGAGAGTGAAGGAGACTGAGAGGCTTTAAAAAGACCCTGTAAGAATTTCATTATCAGGTTTCCTAATCTTCTTTCTTCGTTTTATCCCTCAACCATCAGCTCCACAGCTGGCAGCCAGTCACTTGGGAAGGCGGGTCCTACAGTGCTGCAATGAGGTAATTTGCATTCGCTTATGCCATTTCTGTCCCTAGTTACATTAAACCTAATTCTTGCTGTGGGGACACAAAACGGCCTGCTCACAGAGGGAGCGCAGCATCGAGTAACAGGGAGGCTTATATGTTTTGTCATTAGGCTTTTGCAGTCACTGATGATAGAACATGAAATTGTAGCTTGCTTGCTCTGTTCAGAAACAAAAAGAGTAACAAAAACAAGAGAGGTTACTTTCCACACACTGGAATTCTGTTGTGCATTCATTATCAACGTTGGTTAACAATGTCAGAGTAACATTTCCCTTCAGTCAGAGATTATAAATCCCAATGTGAGCATATTAAAGAAATATTGCTTCTTTAAAAATTCATATGATTAATACGGATATGGCAAAATCTATAGAGGAAATGTACTTGTGTTCGCTTAAATTTTGCAGCTCTAGTTTTTGAAAAAGCTAAATTGTTGTATTCAAAGTAAAGGTAGAAATACAGTTACTGAAAGAAGTTGTAACACTGCTATAGTTTTGTTTCTGCCAATGACTTTTTGATTGCAGCTTAAATAAGCTAAAAATTATTTTCAATATTTATTTCAAGATTTATCAAATAAGTATTTGAAAACACGGAAATGTTACACTTTTCTAAAACCCAAGGGCACGTCACTATTATTGTTATTTTTGTACATATTCTCTTAAACCTAAAGACTATCAACTTGTTACGGTACCAATCAACTTCCTGGTAGACTGTTAATAAAACATCAAATATTGCCAACTTTAGCCTACAAATAATGGAATCCTTCACCCTGGACTAACTGTAGTCAACAGCTGTCTCATGATCTTTATTTCTGATTGGATAAGAAGATTATTCGCCCCAACATGTGGCCATTTGTTACAGTCGAAGCCCAGGGTGACACAGGAAAGGTCCTGACTGAATAATGTGACTGCGTTCCTAATTTGTCTCCAAACCTGCGGGGAAGCCAGCTACTTGTTATCTGTTAGCAGCTGTTCCTTTCAGAATGACAAGAACCCAGCACAACACAGCCTACACACCTGGTCATCTGCACACAAACACACACTAAAACACACAAACACACACACACACACACACACACACACATACATACATACACATTGGGCCAGACTACCAGATGCTGCCCAGACAAGGTAATTGAGGGGAGGAATGGATGGACAGAAGGGGGAGAGAACAACAAGGGAAAAAGAGATAAAAGGAAATGTGAGGAGAGGAGGAGGGAGGTGCGATGTTAAGAGGAGAGGAAACACCAAAAAAGTCACGCTAGCAAAATGTGAAAGGAGGAAAGAAGGAAAGGACAGGAAGTGAAGCGCCGGTCACATTAGAGGGGTCAGATGGATGCAGAGATGGATTTGGGAGGAGGAGATGCAGGAGAGGTTTAATTAGAAACTGTAACAGTGCGCATCACACCACATCACTCAGGAGGAGGATAGGAGGACAAACAGGGACAAGGAATTTAGAGGAGAGAGGAGAACTGCAGTGATGGCAAAAATTAATAGACAAGAAAGGACAATGAGACGCAAGGAGTAACAAAAATGAACAGGGGGTGAAAGGAGAGGGAAAGCGCAGAATGACTGTTGGCAGAAAACTGCAGGAAGATCATTAGACTTTGACAAATATAAATCTGTTAACGGTACATTTAAAAGCTTGAAAAAGACATTCACTCTGAAATTTTGGGGAGCGCACTTATTCAAGTTCTTGCCAAGAGTTAAAGATCCGGGGCCCTATCGTACACCCAGCACAAATGCGGTGCACCAGTGGCACAGGTGTCATTGCTATCTTACATCCAGCACAAACGTCATTTTTGCCACAAGTGTACAATAGCAAATCCACTTGCGCCGGGTCTGTGTGCCGAGGGGTGGGAGGTCTGAAAATGAAGGTGGAATGGAGGCGTGTCCTGGCGCATTTGCTATCGTACACCCAGCGCATTGAGGTCAAATGCACCAGGAGTTTAGACCAGCCAAAACCTGGTCTAAACAGAGGCGCAGACGTAAAAACAGCCTGTACCGTGATCAGAAAAACAAGGAAATATTATAATTAAATAATAACTATCTATAACATGAACCCTGAGCCAAGAGGTCTGTCTCCTCACCGCTGAATCACCTTTCTTCGTTTAAATTCAATATCATCAAGCGGCTGAAAGAAAAACAGTCCGTCAACCTTTGATTACCACATGTATTCTATTCACAAAAGGAATTTAATTTTTAGGTGTGTGCCTGTGTGCCTGCGTGCATGCATGCGTGCTTGCCTGCGTATGTGCGCATTTGCCTGTGCAGGCGAAAATATATTGTAGAAATAGATGTGACAAAATATGTAAATGTTTGCTTTCTAAACAATTTGACTTAAGGGGGGATTAGCTGAGAGCTGTCTGACACAATACATTCATTGAGCGTTGTCCCTGTCCGGCCGAATAAAGGAATGAATGAATGAATGAATGTAAAATAAATAAATAAATAAATAAATCGTGCTGGGTGTAAGACAGCAATACGCCTGCGCCACTGGCGCACGGCAGAAACCAGTCTTTGAATGGGATGAGAGCGGATTCTCCATTGGTTCATACACTTTTGGCTGGAGAAACACCCATGAAACACCTATGAATTGATGAGATGATTCTGCACAGCTGATTGGCCTACCAGCTGTGCGCCAGTGGCGCATTGGGTGGGGAAGAGCAGGATTCCTCTGCTGCTCCTGGAACAAGGTGGAAACGGTTGACCTGGAAACTCCCCTGAATTTATGTGAAACTTTCCCTGCCCAATGCGCCACTGGCACATGGCAGAAAGTGATAGGGCCCCGGCGCATTTGACCTCAATGCGGCGGGTGTAAGATAGCTAACGCGCCAGGACACGCCTCCATTCCGCCTTCATTTTCAGACCTCCCACCCCTCGGCACACAGACCTAGCGCAAGTGGATTTGCTGTCTTACACTTGTGGCAAAAATGACGTTTTCGCCAGGTGTAAGATAGCAATGACACATGCGCCACTGGCGCACCGCGTTTGCGCTGGGTGTACGATAGGGCCCAGGGTCTTTTGTATGCAACTAATCATCCTTCCTCTAACCTGGCACCACATGCTACACACACTCCACTTATTTCACACATGCATGTGACCTCAGCCAGCACATGATCTGAGTGCCACCATTTAGTCAGCCATCTTGTTTTAGCTTCTTTGTTCAAGGCCTCAGCAGCCATCTTGATGCACACACACACACACACACACAAACGCTACTGTATGAAGTACACTGTAGTTAGTTTGTATGTTTTTGTTTCGTTTATTAAATGTCTTTGAAACATACCTGTTGTCTGTTTAATGTTGCACAATAGTGAACTCTGCCAACCTCTACACTGTCAAGAACTCCAAATTCCTTCAGCCTTTACTAGCTGTTAATGTGGTAATTTTGGTACAAGTTATTAAGTTAATTAATTAATTATTAAGAGTTCCAAATTGACAACTTAGCGAATGAGTTAAATCAGTCTCATAACATGTATTATCTTTTCTCTTCTCTTTACGGAGAAGGGTGGTACCCTGAGGTGATCTAATGCAAATTAGATCCAAGTGTTAATAATTAATAGTTATTTATGATAATTATTAATTATTTATGATAAGTCAAAACCAAATGTACACAAATTGGGTGCAAGTCTTGCAATATAAATGGTGCCAGCATGTGAGGCAGAGTACCGTCAACATAAATGGTGCCCCGGTGCAAGGCAAAGCACAACAATCTTGTCCCTGCTTACTGCACAAAACTGCAGAGAGAGGGTGTGGCGAAGAAGCTGGTGCAAAAATGAGATGATTATGTGGTTGGGACTCTACATGGCTGCTTCAGTACTCAGAGGAGCAGCCTTGAGGAAGCAAATGATGTGGTTACTCCCTATAGTACATTGTGAAAGGAGATGATAGTCCCCACAAAGACAGTAAAGGTATTCTTTAACAACAAACCCTGGATCACTAAGGCCTTGAAAATGACTGAAAAGAAAATAGCATTAAATTTGGGGAACAGGACTGACTCCAAACTCATTTAAGGAGGAAGGAGATAATAGCTGAGATCTCTCCAATGACACTTAGTCGACAAACCTCAACTATCTCTCCAGTATGGCACAGAAGTGTGGATGATGCTGTCCTGATATTGCTGCATTGCATCCATATCCATCTTGAGAAGCCCAAATCACTTACTAGACTGGTCTTTGTGGACTTTTAAAGTACCTTTAACATTGTGCAATTCCACCTAATGTGACGAAAACTGCTCCAAATGGATTTACACCCACACCTGAGCCTCTGAATCCTCTCATCTCTGACAAACTGACACAGAGAGTCTGAGTCAGTGTTCACCTCAGCTCATCTAAGACAGTAGGGTTTGTAATGCCACTGGATCTGTACACACTACACACAAATGACTGCGAGAGCACTAACCAAGGTATAATGTATATTAAATTCCAATGACACTGTGATCATGGACAGCACCAAGTCATTGGAACAGTTACAGGCTGAGATGGACATCTATGCTGAGTGGTGCAGGCAGAACTGCTGTGATCTCAATACCTCCAAAACAAAGGAGCTGGTTGTTGACTTCCACAAAAGGACTTTCCTGCATCCCCACTCGGTCAACAACCAGCCAACAGAAAAGGTCATTTCATACAGATACCTTGGGATAATAATTGATCACAGACTCAGCTTTCAATAAAACAGTAAAACCATCTTCTCCATGTGTCAGCAGTGCCTTTCATTTCACTGGAAATGTCATAGACTTCCGGTTCACCAGCCACTCCTTTCCGCTTCCAATAAATGCTTCATAGAATCTGTAATCACCTTCAATATCTCAACTTGGTTTGAGTCATTATCTAACATCAATATAAGGCCACTAAACAAAATCATAATAATGAGCAGAAAAATAGCCAGACTGTAGCAGGAACTACTCACTACCATTTTCAATAGAGAAACTAAACTAATAGTAACACAAATGGCATCAGACACTACACACATATTATATAGCTCCTACAGTCTTCTACCCTTAGGCAAGGGATACAGGTGAAGCCATGTCAAGTTTCAAGCCCAAATCGATCAGACTCATGAATGGCTAATGTGTATGTATACAGCTCTGGAAAAAATTGAGAGACCACTGCAAATTTTTCAGAAATCAGCATCTCTACATATATGACAGTCATTCCATTCCAGTGTCTGTTGAATTCCAACACAAGCACACCTGTTTCTACCTAATAAGGTACTGATGAGGTGATCACCTGAACCAAATCTTATTTAATGAGGAAATGTATAAAAACCATTGCTGTGGTCATCACTATCCTCTTGCAATAGGACCAGCTGGATGGCAAAAACAGTGCTAGTAGTACATCAAAAGTAACTGGAATAAAAAAGTAACTATTGACCATGCCAAAAGAAATGAAAATAACAGTTTTGTGTGAAGAAAAGAAGGGTTCAATTCTGGCTTTACTGGCAGAGGGATACAGTGAGCGTCGGGTTGCTTCCATCCTAAAATTTCTAAGACAGCGGTTCATAAGAACAAGGTCAAGCAGCAGACATTGGGAACAACAAAGTTACAGCCTAGCAGAGGCCAAAAACAACTCACCACTGACCAGGCTGACAGTCACCTCATTCGAATGTCACTCAGGAACCGTAGGATGACATCAAGTGACCTAGGCAGGGGTGAAGTGCACAGCGAGAACAATTTCAAACAGGCTCCTAGAGGCAGGGCTCAAGTTGCATAAAGCTAGAAAAAAGCCCTTTATCAACGAGAAGCAAAGAAGAGCCAGGCTGAAGTTTGCAAAAGACCGTAAGGATTGGACCACAGAAGACTGTAGTAAAGTCATCTTCTCTGATGAGTCTAATTTCCAGCTTTGTCCAATACCTGGTCATCTAATGGTTAGACAGAGACCTGGAGAGGCCTACAAGCCACAATGTCTTGCACCAACTGTAAAATTTGGTGGAGGATCGGTGATGATCTGGGGATGCTTCAGCAAGGCTGGAGTCAGGCAGATTTGTCTTTGCTGAAGCATGAATCAAGCCACGTACAAGGTTATCCTGGAGGAAAACCTCCTGCCTTCTGCTCTGACAATGTTCACCAACTCTGAGGATTGGTTTTTCCAGCAAGACAATGCTCCATGCCACACAGCTAGTTCGATCAAGGTGTGGATGAAGGACCACCAGATCAAGACCTTATCATGGCCGGCCCAATCTCCAGACCTGAACCCCATTGAAAACCTCTGGAATTTGATCAAGAGGAAGATGGATGTTCACAAGCCAATAAACAAAGCTGAGCTGCTTGAATTCTTGCACCAGGAATGGCATAAAGTCAACCAACAGCAATGTGAAAGACTGGTGGAGAGCATGCCAAGACGCATGAAAGCTGCAATTGCAGATTAGGGTTATTCCACCAAATATTGGTTTCTGAACACTTTCTAAGTAAAAACATTAGTAATGTGTTGTTTAAAAATGAATATCAACTTGTTTTTTTTGCATTATTTGAGGTCTGAAAACACTGGACCTTTTTTGGTATTTTGACCATTTTTCGTTTTCTGAAAATAAATGCTCTAAATGACAATATTTTTATTTGGAATTTAGGAGTAATGTTGTCAGTATTTTATGGAATAAAACAAAAATGTTCATTTTACTCAAACTTATACCTATAGATAACAAAATCAGAGAAACTGATAATTTTGCAGTGGTCTCTTAATTTTTTCCAGAGCTGTATATATATATGTGTGTGTGTGTGTGTGTGTGTATGTATATGAAGGCAGAATAAATCATGCACACAACTTCAAATGCTATTATGTGGGTCTTTAATTGTTCCCTTAATTTGTTTAGTGTTGAGAGTTTATAAATATATAAAAAAATAAAATAAAGTTAGATTTCCACTTAAGTAACTGGTATTCAATCTGCAAAAATAACTGGAATTGTTCAAAAATTAATAATAGTAAGTCCATAACTTTTGCTCAAGTGCAGTTGCGTTGTGCTTCGCACAAATAAGTGACACAAAGTATAGTACAAACTGTGGTACAAATACGGCAGTGGCCCCTTTTTCATAAGAAAAGAAAACAGAGACCATTTACAACATTACTCAGTAAAATTACAACACAATAATTGCTAAGTTAGCTAACCGAGAAGCTACTTATTTTTACACATGAAACAAAATGTGTCCATATGGCTGAATACATCATACAAGGGTTAGTACGTTTTTCATACCACAAGCATTGGTATCCATCCATCCATTTTCTTCCGCTTATCCGGGTCGGGTCGTGGGTTTTTTTGCTACGTGTTCCTGAGGTCCTAAGCTATGCGTGGATATGCGAAACGTCATAGTGGGACTTGTGGTTCAAAAGTTACAGAAGGTAAAAGTTTGCCATTCAAAGTCAATGGAGGCTGGAAAATTTGCCTAAGTGTCAGAGGCCAAAAGTGTCACCTGGAAAGTTGTCAGGTACATGTTTCAGAGCATTGTGAGTCGATTGGTCATGCTTTTGAATGACACATTTTCCAAAGTTGGACTCCTATTGGAGTGAGGGTTTGTGTCATAAGCTGCTGTAAATGATTGCAAATGCAACCCTAATGTGAGAATGCAACCCTAATGCGATGGCTAGGGTTAAAGTCAGACTAAGGGGATGAATGCAGCATGGCAAAATTTGCCATCCTAGGGTTAGGATAGGGGAAGGGAACCTGACTCCGCTGCCAGCGGGTATCAGGAGGGTTAGGGTGTGATAGTTATCTCGATGACCCCCCCCCACCTCGTCCAACGACTCGGCAGTTAGATAGGGAGTCAAAGGCAATGCACAGGCCGGCGCACGTCGCTCGCCTTTCTCTGCTCCAATATTACTCTGCTCCTCTTTGTTTTGTGTCTTTTAAATTTCCTCTCCTGGTTTAAAGTACATTAGGTGTCATTTACTTTATGTAGCTGTATAAGAGTAGCACTACTCTTTCCTGTTACTCTATTCTTCTTGGTTTTTGTGTCTTTTGAGTTTCATCTACTGGTTTATAGAAAGTGACATTATGTTAGGTGAGAGACAAAATGCTGTATGTTGTTCCCTAAGGAACACAGCAGGCACAGGCCTGGGCTGTCATTTATGTAAGATATGTTGAAAAGAATCTTGTATTTGTTAGAGCCCTCCTTAAGAGGCATGACAACTTACATTCACCATAACCTCCAAGAAAAACAATCATTACATATGAATCCCTTCAAAAAAACCCCACACATATACATATATGTCCTTCCTTGGAAGGACTTATGTACCATTCAAGATAAGAGCCATAAATTATAAATTAATCATAATAAACTAAACAGAAGAGTAAAAACAAAAACAGAAACAGAAGCGGTCAATCGGGGAGAGGTCAACCACCCAAGCAACCGGTCGGCATCTGTGCACCATCAAACTGCAAATTCATCAGAGACCAGATTCAACAGAAGAGTCAGATCCAGCCCAGACTCCAATGCCAGAGGGCCTAGAAACCTGATCTCAACAAGAGAGGAGAAGAGGAGGGGGCCCGTAAGGTCAAAACTAGGTTCCAGGCCCCGATACAAAACAAGTACAATTCGCCTAAGGTTGGAATCCAACTTAGGCATGAATATAAGAAACCTAGATTCAAATTAGGCTAATTTAAAGGAGACAGATGGGAGAAACTCAATAAAATTAGCACAGGAATCTATAAGGTTAAGGTTAGGTTCCAGGATCCGGAGTGGGTTAATTCCAATTTGCCTTACGTTGGAGTTAAATTTAGGCATGAGTTAGAAAGAGCAAGGTTAAGGTTAGGCCACGTTAAGAGAGACAGGGTTAAGTTTAGGCCTGGTTAGAAGAGGTTAGGGAAGGGGAACTGAGCCCGCCCCCAAGAGGGGCCGGGAGGTGCACGGTCCTTAGGGTTAGGGCGAGGATAAGGGCCCCATCTCCGGCCGGAGACAGGTGGTGCACGGGCCCTCCCCCAGTTGGCCCCCTGGTTTGTTGGACCCATGGCTCGCCGCCGGCGATTGCCGTAGCGGACCAGGGTCCATTGATTGTTCCCCCCACTCATTCTGAGGGGTTGTTTTGAAATATTTATTGTTTTTAATGTAATGAACTAAATTGTTTTTAACTGTATAAAAAATACTAAATGAAAATATGGAGCTGGTTTTTAAATATAAATAAATGAACCAAAAAAATTTTTTATAAAATAAATCAAATGTGCCTGTAACGGCAAATGAAAACTATGCCAACGGCACGAATTTCTGAAAATAAAAGAAAAAACTGTTTTTAATGACGAATTATAATTGTTTTTTAAGTTTTTAAATTTTTAACTTTTTAAATTTTCAAATTTTCAAATTTTCAATTTTCAATAATCATGTGTGCCTGTAGCGCGACGTTTCGACCCTTTAGGGGTCTTCATCAGGCGCAAGGCACACTCAAAATACAAAAAAAGCACTGGCAGAGAGAGACAAAAAAATGATGCTTCTCCTTCGGCTGCCTGAACTGAAATGAGCTTCCCTAATGCTCTGCTTTAAATCATGTACAAACTGTTTTAATCGTCTAATACTATCTTATCGTCTAAATGTTTTTTAAGGTTTT
>JAQMCX010000017.1:8550413-8568087 GCA_029814765.1 Acanthurus leucopareius | reverse complement strand
GATTCCTCTGCTGCTCCTGGAACAAGGTGGCAAAGGTTGACCTGGAAACTCCCCTGAATTAATGTGAAACTTTCCCCGCCCAATGCGCCACTGGCGCACGGCGAAAAGTGTAAGATAAGGCCCCCAGTGTGCAGGAGTAAGTGGCATCTATCTGTGAAGTTAAAGACTGCAACCAACCAACCAAACACTCACCTCCTTACCCCTCCCTTTTCAAGCATGTAAGAGAACCAACAGTAGCTTTTTTTAGAGCCAGTGTTTGGTTTGTCCATATTTGATTTCTGTAGAAACATGACAGTGAACTATGGTGAGTCAAATACCTCTATGGAAGTGAAGGACTCATTCTATGGTAACAAAATGCCTGAATGCTAATGAAAACACTACTAATACCAAATGTTTGCTAGGTGAATACAAATTTACACTGAATTCACTTTACATTGATGTAAAAGATGTCTTTCTGTATGCAGATTCACAACTTCTTGTGCAATGGTAGGGATGTCCTTCACATTTATCACCCCATTTTTCATTCCATGAATTTGTCCAGGTAGCTTGCTAGCTTTGCAGCAAAATTAAGTCCTTTTCTCAAACCTACCCTCTTAAAGGTCTGATTGGTCAATACGTCTGAGCTCAACATCACATTGATCTGTATTGGAGATCTCAGATGTGAGTGGTGATTCAGTGATCCTAAACCAGGCTGGAGGTTTAAGTGTAGCTGTTGCACACATTGGTTGCCTGACAACAAGATTTCTTGCTGCAGCTAAGCCTGGATGCTTGTTACCAATACAGACATCTGAGGGGTGTGTGGCGATTGATAAGTTCATGACCTGAAAAAGAGGAGGATGAGTTTTGTAGCTCTTGTTACATACACATGCAGTTTAACTATTTGAGTGATTATTTGAAAAGATTTAAAATAATAACTTCTATGGTATTTCTGTTTTAGGTGATTAAAATTAGTCAGTGCTGTCTGAGAAAATGGACACCACAGGCCGGTGCAGTCATTTGCTATTGTTCTGTCTCAAGGGCTCACTCAGGGAGGTCAACAAGGATATGTTGGCAATACTATTAGTGGAAGCTGCCTCTCTTACAGCATGGTGAAAAATTGGGATAGTGAATCCAAAACTTCGAAGAGAGAAATGACAAAAATCAAACAACCATTTGATTCGGTCTGGTTGTTTCTGATTGTTTGAATCAAAGAACAAAACTGACTGCTCCCATGCTGGCATGACAAGTGAAGTTTTGCTCTGCTGGTTGATCTAAGTAATTGTCAGATTTTGTGTTTTCTAAAATGTTGGCCCCTAGTAACACGCTGTTTGATTGCTTCATTTGTCTTTGCCAAACTCTTTTGTGCTCTTCTTCTCCTTCTCTATCCATATTCCACATCTCTCCGTCTCAATCAATTTCCTCTCTCTCTCTTTATCTTCTCCCTCAACCCTTAACTCTCTCATTTTCTTTCTCAAGTCCTTTTCATTCCAATTTCAATAGTCAACACTACAATGTCATATTTGTCTCAATTTCAAAGACATTAAGCACATCCACACATCCACACACACACACTCACACACGCATACAAGTCCATTAGCCTGACCATTTAAATGCTGTTTGTACAGCTCAATTCAGTTCACAGTGGGCAAGCTGGGAGCAACTTCACAGCCAATTCTCTAAATGCTCTTACTGCGTATCTTGCTGTGTGTATGTGTGTGTGTGTGTGTATTTGTTTGTGTATGTGTGCGTTTGCATGTGTGTGCGGTTGCAAATGGGGATATGGCAGCAAGTTAACTTTGCCAGCAAGCCTCTTCATTAGGGCTTATAATGACGCCAATAGAGAGACAGTTAGAAAGACAAAGAGAGAGTGAAGGACAGATACATGCAGAGTGTAACAGTGTTGTTTGTCATTGTGTTTTCCTGTGCGAATCTTTTATCCAGATTGGAGTGAGGGAGCATCAGAAATACTGTAGAAAAAGAAAGCGAGTGATTGCAAGTGAATGCCTGAGGCCTGACTGTGGAGAAGCTCTGCTTTCATTCCAACACACTCACGCACACAAACACACACAAACAAATACATAAGTGCACAACTTGGAAAACACACTGACACACAAAACAATTTGCTACCTCCCTTGTTAGAATAAATTATTAAATGTGACCCCGCCTGTTAATTTCATTATGATTTGGGGGAAATCTCATAGAAAACAACAATTCCCATGGTTATGTCTGAGTAAATTCTCCTCTTGAGTGCATGCAGACACACACACTCAAACACACATGCACACACGCACATGCATTTGATAGGTCTCAGTCTTGGCAGTGAGCCCTGCCTCTGTGTTCCTTGACAAACCAGGGGCATAATGGATCCCTCATAACTCCAGCACACACACACACACGCACACACATACACTGACACACTAATACACAAACACAGGGGAAAACACACAAGTGAGCAGGCATAATTGAGATGTTTCAACATGAGACAGCGGTAATCAGCACACTGTGGTACATATACAAATCCAGATAAACAAACAAATCACAAACACACACACAAACACACACACACTAAACAAAGCTATATTAGCCTCTCAATGAAGAGATGGGAGCTCAATTTTATTTACAGAGGTGTTAAGTGATTATAAACATGGTTCATTATTGTTAATTTCAACTTATGGATGTTAGATGTTTCTCAGCATGTAGTAAACACATGCAAATACTCTTACTTTTTTACATACTGTCATTTATTTATACTGTTTTTTATGTACATTTTACATTGAGAACATTATAGTAAGGCTCTATTTGGCAGGTGTACTTGTCCAACCTTTCATCCTTAGAACGAAAGAGAAATATCATCAGTTTACTGTCATGGGAAGTATTTCCCTGCATGTTAAGGTTAATTGTTTGACGTCTTCCGCAGCTCAGAAGGAACTTCAAATCAGAAAAACAACCCTAGAGTTATCACCTTTAGTTTTATTGAGACTGTTAAGAAACAAAGCAGTTCAGTTTGGTGTAATTTCCTTTATCTGTGTCATGTGGGTTTGGCGACTGATGCACCTCTTTAGGAGACAAGTGGCAGGTCTTAATTCACTGCTTAGGAAGTGAAAGTCAAGTGAATGTCAGCAGAGATTTTTTTACATATTATTGCCCCAAATTACTCACATTCACACACCAAAGTAACAGCCAACGTAGCAATCTGAGGCTCAGCATTGGGCCCAAGGGCACTTTGACTGCTGACAAATGCCGTCTATGACACCCTCTAACCACTGGGCCTGACCAGACAGACCACAAAAAGTTTTAATTTTTTATGTCAACCATATGTTCATCTTATTGCTGCTGTTCACGTTTCACTAGAAGCAAATTAAGAAAAACAAAACAAAACAAGACAGAGTTATTTTCTGGGTGTAAATATATACATTTATGTGTATGTATGTATATGTGTATATGATAAGTGTATGTATTCAACTTACATTTTGAATTGTATTACACTGTATAAAGGACTAAAAACTTTGATTTTTGTTGTACAACCCTGTGTTGCACAACCATAAATAAATTACTTTTTATCTAGCATAGTTTATTCAATATAAATATCCATGTTATATGTGTTTCATGATTTTAATTTCTAAGGAAACAACTCTAAATAAAAGGAAGTTTTTAAAAGTGTGCTGAAATGTATGAGGAAACATTACCTTACCAGCTGTGACACAGTTCCCTTTGTTTTGGGATCAAGAGTTGGCAGCAGGAGAGGCGATAGCTTTTTAAACTGAATATGCAAACGAATTGCCAAGAAAGTTGCATAAACACATCCAGGTTTTCTGTTACTCCTTATCAAAACAACATGGCAAATCTTCTCTTTATTTCAGCTTAAAAGGTCACTTGCTAGGTTAGATGACAAACACTTCAAACTAGATCATTCTGGCCTTCTTAAGGAAAGTCAGCTTATGCAACATTCCTTACTTTCTGCCTTGCTACAATAGGTGATGGCTAATTCTAGCATTAGCAGTGAGGTTAGCATTGGATGTAAATTGTGAGGTACAGATTTTCTCAGTATGGACATTATTCCTGAGCATGTTGAAAGAGGTTCATTTCTATATTTTCATTCTACCGTTGCCCCATAATGCACATTCACAATCTGATCATTTCATGTTTTCCCATTAAACTCTCGTCAGTAGTGGCCAGATTTCACACAAGATGCTGGTCGCCTTTTGAATGCCAAACTGGACCTTCTATTGGCTGAATTCTAACATGTTGTTCTTAGCCTTTACTTCCCACTGAACTGCAACTTTAGATGCCAGTTCATTATCACTTGTCCAAGGCGGATGTTTGCTGAGTGCAGAGCTCTTTTTTGAACAAAGTCGTGCCTCACATTCATTCACAGTTACACACATTCACCTCAAAGACTGTTTACTGCAGCGGATGAGACCTTTCCAGCACACACAGACTGTAATCTGCTGGTTGAGCTTCACCTTAGTAGTTAGTTAAGTAAAAAAAAAAAACTGTTTTAAAAATGTACAACCAGTGCAAAAATTGATTGGAGGGGAATTTATCCCTTTTAATCCCATTGTAATTCAATAAAATGAAACACCAGTGATTGTTCTTTATTTACCAGAGCCCCCCTGGACCCTCTTAAAGGACCCCTTGGTGGCCCTGGGGCCTTCCTTTGAGTCATACTGATTTAGGTCACCGCTCCCCACAGATAAGGATGAGATAAATGGGGAGAAAGGAGAGAAATGGCACAGTTTGTATATACAGTTGACAGGTGTTTGAGTTACAGGGTCATTACCACCATAATGACCCAGTAATGATACACTGGGAACAAAACACTCCCCACTCTCTTTTTCTCTGTATCTCTCTACCTCTCTTCACCTCTCCATTTGACCTTGCAGCAATCAATCAGAATGCAGTCTTTTCCACATTGATCGCAAGCTTTGTGTGTGTGTGTGTGTGTTTGTGTGAAATGAGCTAAAAACACTGTATGGCTGTCGTGATTTCGAGCTTTGTTTGAGTGACTGTTTGAAAGTGTGCGATCAAGTCCTTGCATGACGAGTCAAGAGGAAAGCGGTTGTGACATGTGGCGTGCTTGGTGGGCAGCAGCGTGACAGCAGGGTTGCAGGGAAACACGACTCACACACACACACACACACGAGCGCACTGAGCAACCTGTCACCGTTGCGGTTGAAGCTTTTAGCACTTCTTAGCAAAGCAGTCTTCCTTGAGACTGCAAAAAGACACATCACACAAAACACAAACACTCAAGAACCTGCAGACACACACGCACAAGCGCTCTGGGGAATAGCAGTGGGTTTGCAGATGGAAAACATGTTTATGATCAGATCAAAACGGTTTCATGTTGGAAGGCTGCATTTGAGTACAGACTCACAGAACTCTTTTTCAGACCTAAAAGGCTCTCATACTTTTCATCAAGTTTGAACCTCATTCCCTGCAGCAGAGGGCCTCCAGACTCCCAACAACCTGCTTGTTTGCTTCCAGTTTTATCCAACCCTGACCAAAATTTGACAGGATCCTCATGTGCCAACACATGGAGACAATGATATTAAACATGGAGGTTAGAAAGCAGTGTGAATGCATGTAGATACTCCAGTCACACAATGGCTGTGGTTGGACAACAGACTTGTGATGGAAATACTGGGGCGAAAGATCAAAATATTGACTGAAATTGATATTGGTTAGATATTGGTTAGATGTTAAGATTATGATTATTACGGGTGAATATTTATATCTACAATGGCATCTACAATTTTGGACACTTGGGTGCAACAGAATCAAGTAATGTACACAGTACTGACATGTGATCACCTTTTAAGTTAATATAATAAACTGGAATCCTCTGTTTTTTTTTCACATTTGTAGTATCCAGGAACAACGTTGGAGTCATGTTTGTGTCACAAACCCATTATAAGTCAAGTATTTACTCTTATGTATCTTTTTGATCCTGACGGTTTGTGTTTTTTAAGCTGCTAAAGGCTGCTTTCATATGTTCACCAGCTATTTGCTTACTGCAGTTTGATGCTGAGCAGGTAGTGTTCAGTGAGTTTTCAGAGCTTTTAAACTGAAAACTGCTGCCCACTTTTACCAAAACTGAGTCTATGAGAACAGTAAGAGTGGACTAAGTACAGTTTAGGGCCAGGCAGCTAAAGAATGAGCTGAAAATCAATGTAAAGCTCTGTAACACTGAAGAGAGTTGCGGATTCAGGTGACAAGTCTCTCACATAACACCTCCATAACTGTCACATTTTTTTAATTTTCAAGGATATTTTAGGTATATAAAACAGGTAGATTATAGTGGTTTTTTAACATTATGAAGAAACACTAAATCAATAAATATAGCTTATAATTGGCAGAGTTGTCAGTTACACAGACAATCAATTAGTGCTTTTTAAGAGAACTATGACTTTTTGTCTCTGTTACTTTAAGTAGGTTTTTAATAGAATAAAGTCCCACTTTGAGTCTTTCATTGTTTTGACCTACACACACTTTAAAAATGGCAGTCAACTTAAATGTGTTTCTGTTCCAATTTGATTTAAGATTAGCACAGTGGTGAGTCGTGAGCTGCCAAGGCTTTCCAGCAATTTTGGTGTTTGCTTAAGTAACACCAGAGCTAATAAGCAAAAATGTATTGCACATCTCTCATTTGACTGTCATTAAATGTTCTTTTTAATGAAAGTTCACTGCAGCTTATGCAATTTGATGTTTTTGATCACCCTTTTGTTAACTATCACATAATTGAGAGGGGAGAAGAGCCTGGAGAGGGGGAAATGTTTGAGCTAATTAACAGTTGGGGGGGGGGGGGGGGGATGGCGTGGCTGACAAAGATGCAGCCAAGGGTTGCCTGTCGTTATTCCTGCTCACATTTTCTCATTAACACACTGATTCCTTTTTTTAAATTCTGCACAATGGTCTGGTTTGGTCTGTGTAATTGCAGTCCATTGATCTAGGATGCAATAATGTAGAAAGTCTTTAAGTGTGGAGACGTATGGCTCTGTGAAAAGGACTGAATTTGTGCTTTGAACAGAGGCCGATGTGTGTGTCTCTTTATACTGGAAAAACTGTGAACAAGCAACTACATGCAATTACAAGCGAACATGAACCAAATAGGCTGAGGAAGGCAAGAATACAATAGGGATGGCACCATTAGAATCGAAAAAGGATCCCTTAAGCACAACAGGCCAGACCCAGAGATATAAACTTGGATAAAAATGAGATGCTCTGAACTTGGGCATGTTTGTGTGTGTGTGTGTGTCAAGAGGAGAAATTGAGATTGCGTGGGTGTGTGCAAAAATGTTTCTCCATGTGGGGAAAGGCTTGTCAGCAATGAGCAATTGTCTTTTTCAATAGAAAACATGGGGCCAGACTGAGGAGACCTGTGTGTGCTGCTGTGCTCTCAGTTATTAAACACAAAGCTGCTCCCCATGACAAAAGCACAGACACACTGTTTCATGTGCCATTTTGGCAAAGAGATAGTAGTTAGTTAAGAATCTGCAGACTGTCTGAATACTGGACTGGACTCTCTCTTTTTGTGTGGTTCTGATAGAAAGAGAACATTTATGAGTTGTAAATGAGGCTCTCTGTTGGATGAGCCTATGTTTGAATGTTCTTACTGAAGAAATTGCCAATTGATTATAAAGTAAAATGCAATTATGCAGCAAAAAAATTCACAACACATAGTACAAAAATGAGCTTGGAGTTTAATTTTGTGTTGCACCTATCGGGTTTTAGGGTTCAGTGGGAATTGGAGTGCGGGACTATGTGTGTGTGTGTGTGTGTGTGTGTGCGGGTGCATGTGCGTGAGTGTGAGTGTGTGTTCAGCTATAAAAGCCTGCACAAGATAGTAATTAGTCGTACAGCATATTATACATGAACTGAACTCTTAATTATAAGTGGTTTATGTCACTTATTACTCCCATGAAATATTCTGCAGATGCAAGCAAACAGTGTTTTTGACTGTGTGTGTGTGCATGTGTCTTTGTGTGTTGCTGTGTGTATGTGCACTTTTTTGTTCTTGTTGTTGTTGTTGCACCTGGAGCTCCTATAAATCATCTCCAGGCTGACATTGTTTAAGATAGTGCTCTGATTAATCACCTACACACATAGATACACATAAAACATAAGAAAACAATAGCTTCACACACACACTACCACACGCAAGCAGAGTGTAATTCAAGGTTATGGTCCAGTTGTCTTTACCTCTGACTAAGTACATCAGAAGGTGACATTGTCTTGGCAGAGCATGGGAGTGTTTGCAGCTTGGGATTTCAGTGTGGGTGTGTGTATTGGAGTGTGCGCTGGCTGTATATTTTACAGGCAAAATCTCCCCGCTGGGTATTAAAAGATATAGAAACAGCCAAGAAAATACAAGCTTATTCTTTCCCTAACAGGTTGAAGTAACCTCAACTTTAAAGGAAAACAAAGATGTTGAATATTGTGTGAATTCATGATAAGATATATGTTCGTAAAGTCAGCATTTCTGTGATATTTTTCTACAAAGAGTCATATTTAATTTGTAGAATCAAACAAAGAATAAGAGAAGGATGATAAGTTTTACCTCAGAGGGAAAAACAGGAACAAGATGACCTGTTTTAAAAACAGCATTCTGTCAGTGATTTTTGCTGCTCGGTGAAGATAGGGAGGCAGCTTCCACTGAAGCTACTTTGAAAAATCACAGTAAAGTGGAGGAGGCAACGATAACAGAACGCCAAAATGGGATTTCAAAACTCTAATGATCAAAAAAAAACCAAAAAAAACCCTGCTCTAAAGGATGCTGCAGTGGCTTAAACCTTTGAATGCTGCTGCGAGATAACCTTGTGGAGAACGCTGTTTTGAATTTTCATCTCTAAATACAAGACTCACCAAAGGGAGCATTTGGCTGTCAGACTAAAAAATCTCTAAAATCAGACTCACACATCAGGAAAGAGAGAACTCCAGTACGTCTTTGTTAATCGACTCGGTATCAGCTGACCTCTCGCTGAACATCTTGTTCAATCCAGTGTTCAGATGTGACTGCAGGATTAAACATTCATATTGTGCAAAAAACCTTTAAAGGATCAGGATGTCATCTTGTTACGCTGTTTTTTACAGTGAAAAGAAACTGTTTGAAGAGTGAATTTGGATCTTAACCTTTTGACAGTTTTGAATGGCGTTTCAAGACTTTTAGAGAGTTGAATAAACATTAATAGTAATTTACACATTAGCAGTGGATAAATTCACTTTATAGAATGTGAAAGGGGCATATCATAGTGATGAGCTGAGGAAGAATTACCACTCAACTTTTGGCCCGACAAAGATTTTCATAGATGTATAACTTTCTTTCACCTTACAGAAAAATATATACTGTTTTGAATGTTTGATGAGCTTTAGTTGTGGACTTGCAGTGCTGTGTGCTAGTTCGTGCCTTGTTCCTGACCTGTTGCCCTGGATATTTAGAGATAAGATTCAACTCCACAATGACCCCAAGGAATGAAAGGATAAAGATAAAGGATGGATGAAAATGAGAGACTGTATCAAGGACTTGCTGATACTATAAATTTAGACAGATGTAGTCAGATTTAACCAGATCTCACATTGTGTCTCTGGATTTTACAATAAACCCTTTCCTTTATCGGGTGTTCTCTTTGATCCATCCTGTCGGATTTTGTCCAAGCTGCATTCTCCTGCACACACAAGACTGACTTGAAACACATCATCTCACCTGTTCTCCTCCAAAAATACCTGTTCTTCATTCATTCTCCATTCTCTGTTTGACCTTGTGCAGTGTGTGATCTGACCTGCTTACTTCCTGTTTCTGTGCTCAGCTTGTCTTTGTTTTTCAGTTATTTGTCCAAAGGTTTATTTCTGCTTTGGTGCATTTGTTCTATGTGAGCTGAAGGCACACTGTGTTTTTTTGATTGCCCCAGCTGTGTCTGGAGTCACCTCTAGAGATTTTTAGCCATAGATTTAATTGCATATTGACTGAAGTTTATTCACTGCACGATAATGTCAGAAACAAAGCAGCTCTGATATGATTGGAATAATAAGGCCATTAGATGTACTACTAAATTGGCCTCCATCAGCTTGACAGGGATAGACTTTTGTTATCACCCTACGGAAAAAAACAAAGAGAAGGGTTTTGAAAGTTTTATATCACAGAGAAAAGGCGAAGAATAAAAGCAGCCGTGACAAAATGTAAAGGCAAATTTAATGTCAGCCAGACAAAGAGACACAGAGAGAGAGAGAGAAGACGGCGGCAAAAGTTACAAGTCAAATGCTTTTTAAGCAGAGGCACCGCCACTGTCACCCTGACAGGCCTTCAGTGTCTGCCTCGATGACAGAGCGAGACTGAGAGAGTGAGGGAGAGAGCAAGTGTAATGTCACCTCCGAAAGTGAGGGAGGGAAAGGCTACAACCTGTGCACAGCTCACACTGCCTGACAAAATGACTGTTAGCAATGTAATTGCATCACTGTCTGGCAGACAGCCCGCCCCTGCCTAACTCAATATGTATAATACAACCAGCTTGGTCAAAGTAAAGCCTTAGTAGAGGAATAAGAGAGACACAAGCAGAAATCCCAGCACTGCCTAAATCAATACAGATCATGTGTTTAAAGAAAATGACTTGAGAAAATTAAGTGAAATTATCCTTTTATTGCCACAGTGGCTGCTGATTGATTATGGTTTAAAGCTGAAAGGAGAAAAGATGATGCCTTCAAGTGCTCTTTTCTGTATTGTTGCTGTTGTTTTTAATGGAGGCATGGCTGGATTTACCCTCTAGGATGTTGAGATCTGACCTCAGGCCTTTAGTGTCTGATTATATATTATGCTGCTGTGACACAATATGTGTCCTTTTGGGCCTCTGAGGTTCTCAAACCCCATGTTTGTGACCTTTAGACCATTTGGCCCTGATTCAAAACTGTTAGAGGCAGCTTTTGCAAATAGATACATCGAGCAGTTCAATGTTGAAAAGTTTATGTGAGGGAGCTAATTGATGTTTTAATTTATTAGATAAGCAAGAGTTTAGTAATAGATACAGTGCTTTCATGTTCTACTGTAACATCTTATACATTATCATGTCATAGAATGGGACCCTCTTTGTCAGATTAAACATCTGCTGTAGTTTTATCAGTTTAGTTTATTTTAATGGTTCATGCAGAGGACAATGTGCACAGTGCCAGTGTGTACAAAGAAGTAGAATAGATGACATGCTGTGTTACGTGCAGTAGTTGGACTAAAAAAGGTTGTTGGCTATTATTTATAGAGATGGTCACTAACTTCACGGTCACCAGATGGTGGGTGTTTCCATCATGGTCTTATGTAATGCAACTATAGGTAGTGCTGGCCTGCATTATAATGTGATATTAGTACACGGTTTAAAGCATAATCTCTAAGAGAATGTGTCACACTGAGGTTTACTGAGGCTTAAAGATGGGTCGCACAAGATGAACAAATATCAGATCAGAGGAATGGTATCGACTGTCATCCGTGCACACAATCAGCATTTAAAGCAGCTTAGAGCTGAAGTATTATCTATTCACTTCTGAGGCTAGACAATAGGTAGGAAGCTTCAAAACAGGCATCTCACAATTTTCACGCAGCTGAATGAAAGGCATGAGATGCAGTTGACAAGCTGTGAAGAAGCATCTCTTCGCCATACACTGTATGTCATGACTAAAACAGGCACGTATGTTGTTTTTAACAGTGAGCCTGTTCACACTTTAATGTTAATCCAGCTGCACACGTCCACACATGAATCACATACATGAATTAAAATGGTGCTGCACATGCAAAAGCATTGATGTATTGCTGCATCAGTGTGTGTGTTGACTTGTGTGTGTGTCAGTATACATAATGTATACATAAGCATACTGTAGGCAGCTTGAGGGGCAGAGCAGAACGCCACAACTGCCAGTTCAGTGAGTCCTGATCCACTGGGGCCAGCCATACTGAAAATATATACAGTGCCCAGTGAACCTTAGAAGGCTTTGGACAAAAAGGCCCTCGCTGTATTGCTTTCTATGCAAGTGTTGTACTCTGGAATAGTTTTTTTTAGAGCACAGTAGCACTACAATGAATAGAAATAACTAAAATCTGAGAGATCAGTTTATTTGTAATCATCATTTTTATTCATTTGTATGTAATTCAATTCAAACTCTCTGAGGCGATGCAGTGACTTGGAACTAACTTGTAGCCATACTGTTTATGTTTTCCAGCATAGGCTTGCAGTGATTCTAACATAACCAAACACATGCGATACATACGGTTGTTAATTAGTTCACATGCAGCCCACTCAGGCTGAACGGGCCACTGATTTCACACCATGTAGAACTCAAAAACAAATGAGAAATTCCATCTTAAAAGAGAACTCCGGTAAGCTGCTCCTACAAATCCAGCGTCAGTGTGTAAACATAAACAAACGGATCCCCTCCTCACACAAATGCTCACAAATCTCAATCCAGTTTTTCTCCCACACGATTATGACTAAATGAGCAAAAATCTGAGTATTTTAATATGTATGCGCCTGCTGGTTTATCAGGCAAGATGCAAATGTGTGTAAAAAAAACAGTCAGAAGCACTTTAACTGCTAATGAGACTTGTGAGCATTGATACACATCTAGAATGTTTGAAATGGATTTCGGACCTATTGGTAAGCATTTTTCTATGCTCTAGATGTAGAGAAACATTTTCCAGCTAATGCCTGATAACCCACACTCCTGGTTTGCTGCTGATGAATTACAGAAATGAGTTAAGATGGAAGAATGAGTCAGTATTTGAGGAACAAACTGCTCAGCTGCACATCAGCAATCCAGACCACATTTTGTATGGAAATAGTTTCCAGGGGGCTGTGTATATGTTGATTTTTTTTTTTTTTAATATTTTCATTTTTCATATGTTATCATTATAACCTCATCCGGAGGAATCGTGTCCACAGTTGGGAGATACCATTGTTGGTGCTAAAAAATCATAATAGTTGTAATATCATAATATTACAATATAATATCATAATATTAAAATTTGCATTCATGGAAGGGACATACTGTTCTAGTACTGCAAGTAATAGCAGATTCAAATATGTTTTTCCCTGAGTGTTGCCTTTTTATTGCCATGAATAATCAAAGTGGTACCATTAAGTAAAATTAATCCCGAGGTAAAAAAATCAGCTTCATAACGAACATGAGTGCATTCCTACCACAAACACACTTGTGCTAACATGTACTTGAAAGCTACAAACAAGTTACAAAGTAATGCAGTCAACAAAAAACCCATCTGCAAATGTAGGGAGGATTTTAGGTTTAGTTCCAATGATAGAGGTGAGCCTGTTAACAGAGATTAGACTGTTTGCAGTATTTGCATAGAGAAAGTTGTGGCAGTAGAAAGTAACAAGTTAAACCTCCACTGTGATAATGGGTCTCTCAGTGACAGTCAATGGAAGTAGGGCATTTTTTTTCTATTTGTTCTTTATTCTTTTGGTATACTAAATATGTAGTATTACAGTACAAAACTTGTCTTAGTAAGCTAAATGCACATTAGACACACAGCATTGCAGACAAGACAGTCGACACATTCTCTATGACTTCTATCATCAATAACTAAGCTTTTACATGTTTTTACACAAATACCATGTTCACCTCGGTGAAATGTTCAAGAGGGATACAGCCCAAACTTAGAAACCTGGAGGAAATGGCAGCTTAATTCAAAGTCACTTCTTTGGCTCCATTTTCTGTTGTCTATCATCTGCAGTTGACATTGTTGCTGTTCTGTCTCCCATTTTTGTCCGTTTTCTGTTTTGATGCAGGAAGACATGAGAATTAGCCCTGTTTTTGGTGGTTGCCTAGCATCAGGATTCATTATGGTATATCCAAAGGTGTTTTCTTTGTGTTTACTCATCTGTGTCGAGTGTTTGCTCTTTTCTTAAAATATTTGTAAACTGGAGTAAACAGCTGGTTTGTTCAGGCAAGTCTCACGGCTCAAAATTAAGATGAATTTATTACACTGATACCAGTATACCTGTACTTGGGAGTTATACTCTTGTGTGTGTGTGTGTGTGTGTGTGTGTGTGTGTGTGTGTTCTCATTTTCCATCTTTGTATCTCTGTTCCACTGTTCCTGCACCAAAACTCCATCCTTGAAAACTTCTTGTGCTCTTTGCTCAAAGAATCCAACTTTGCTGGAAAACATACACTATTTCTGCCCCAGTTGCACACGCACACATAAACTCATGCACACATACACACACACACACATGCACACACCGAAATACACTGCTGCAGAATATATTCTGGCCTATTTCTCCTAATAATGGGATATGCACTGTGTGGCTGTGTATGTCTGATGTCCTTTGAAGTCCGCTGACATTTTGTAGAGAGATACGTGATTATGCACACACTCATACACACACATGCATAAATACACCATGTGTGTGAGTATGCATCATCTGGACAGTTTCACAGGGCTGCAGATCAAAGGTTTTTGTGTGTCTGTGGTGGACTGTCTCCCACTTTCTCCTTCAGCTGTTTGCAGGTTTTTTCAAGGTTTGCAGAAATTAGCTCAGTTGAACTGAGTCCTTCCTAAACAGCTGGAACCAGACATTTAGATCCTTAAAGACTGAAAATGATTTTGGCAGAATTTATGTTTATAATGGCTGCAAAGATCATGGCCATTAATTTTTTCTGAAAGGTTTTATTTTGCTTTATTAAAGGCAATGGATCCTGAAATTTTCCCAAAAATGTGTGTTTATCATTGCTGCATGAATGCTGTCTGGCTGTAAGCTCCTAGAAATGTCATTAATTGCTCATATTTTGTTACTTTACTTTTAATTTTAGACACTTGGTTTAAACATAGTTTGGCGCTGTTTTGACACATGAAAATAAATTCTGTTTTTCACAGCCATTATTTTAATTAGAGTTGGCAGGAGGTGACTTTTAAGTATGAAACAGTGCAACGACATTACTAGATGAAACATTTTCTCTATAAAACTGCTCAGACCTTGTTTCAAATGACAGTGAACAAAGATGTTTGTGTGCATGGGCAAATTTCTGCAGAAAATGATATAAACAAACTGCACCAGTAAAATAAAATTTGCTCAAGAGGAGGTGCTGTCGGAGTTTTGTGAATGTGAACAACAGGGGAATTTTTTATAGAAGGGAGCAATATTTTAGCCTATTTCTTACCTTTACATTTTACTTTTGGAGCCAACAGGATGCACATTCAGATCTGGTACTTGATTATATTTGCACATAATAGTAACACCCATACTGTCCTGGCATTTAGAGTGAAAGTTGTTAAAGAAAAGAGCAGTCTGTGGTTGGTCTTAAAATGTTTCTAAAATCCCCCAAATTCTAATATTTCCAGTCAGATGTGCTGCTTTTGCTCTCATGTGTCCTCACCTACAAGCAAAGTGCTTTGCCCATTAAAGGGTGATTAACATGGTGTGCTAATGTGTATGATTAGCATCATTTATCACTGTATCATAACACTATTACATTATTAAAGCAGAGCTTCAAAGCCTTTCATCTTCGCAGTAAGTTTACTCTCATGGTGCTAAAACACAGAACTGTCACAGCACTGCATTATGACGGGCCATATTCCTGACCATATGTCTTATAATATACTGTAGACCTATGATGCGTGAGAGGTATATTTGGCCGTTCAAATAAAAAAAAAACAGCACATTTAGAGTGATAGAGGTGATGTAGGTTAATATAATTTATTAGTTGCGTAAATAACCAAAGCTCTGTTGCTAAGCGTCACTGTAGCTGTCTTTACTTACACTAATCTGGATTGTATTTATGATTTGCAAATTCCTCCTTCATAAGTGTCCAGCTCTTCTGTTTGGTAAAGTTAATTTATACCTGCCAACCAATCAGACTTAGGTATTTTCTGTGGCCGTGGTATTTCAGTAGGTGATCCACATTTCTGAAAATTCTACTGTGGAAAACAATCTGCTTTCAGGGACGCTTCTCCATAATTGCTAAAAAACAGAAAACATGTCTACAAAGCACCATCCCTCCTTGCCTGTATGCCAACATCTGTAAACTGCTCAAAAAATGCCCAACATATGTCACACTGTCTTTCAGCTCCTTCTTCTTTGCACTTTTTTTTTTTTTTTTTTGTGGACAAACCATCTGCTTAGCCGGCCTGTGAAAATGTATTCAGTCTGACATATCACCAAAATGCAGCTCAATGGACTTAACAGTCTGGAACAAATAACAGTATTATTCAGAGTGGATTACACTTAAGCATGCCTGGACCACCTGTTTCATGAAATCAAAATGGCATAAATCCTAAATGAAATAAATAAGTTCAAATGAAATGAAATAAATAAATAAAACTTTATTTCACCGCAGGGGGATTAAGCCTGTGTTGACTTAGCGAGTCAAGCTGCTGTCAGGTCGGCGCCGCTGTTTCAAAGACGGGGATGTTCCTGTCAGGATAACCTCCTCAGGCTCTGAATTGCTGCTAAATTTCCAGGCTACCTGGTGAAAGAACTGTGGTTGTGACTGGGCTGAATTTGCTGGCTGAAACTGCCGCTGTGATTTATCCAGGCTTCAAACGAGTCTGCAGCATTTTGAAGACCACTGATAAATCACTCTGTGAAAGAGATAGAAGAGAGGCTGGGTGGCCAAGTTGTTCTTTAGTTAAGTGATACTGCAAGATTAAAGTCCTATTTAAACTGCATTTGTCTGACTTGGTAAGATTATTCAAAAAAGTCGTGCTTGCAACAGAAACATGAGCGTGTAAGAGCCCTGTACGACATGCAAATGATCTATAATTTGCAAGTGACAGTATTTGTCATCATTACATAATTGCCTATTCACAATCATTTGAGCTAATGGCGTAATTGTTGAAATCCTTCAATTTACTCCTATAAAACCATTTCTTCTGCTAAGGCTTTAATTGCACCTGAGTGGGAAAATAGTGCCAGCAGCTGTTTATCTCAATGTGCTAAATTTTTTATTTGAAAAACGATGGCAGATTAAAAACGCATGTTACTTTGCATTTTCTTTCACCAATTTAGTGGAAATTCAGCATTTTCTCATTCTGGCTCATCATAAGTCACCTGTTTTGTGATGCACCACAAGGTACCCATTAGTGTCTATGTCTGACACGCAAAGCCCCCCTGCCTCTCAACCTTTCTAAACACTTGGTTATGGTCTGACACAGTCACAGTTTGGTTACTCAGGTACCAAAAATACCTGGTAAGGCGCAGGAAAAAAACAATAAAAGATTAATTGTAAGAAAAGATCTACACATGGATATCTTTGAAAAAATCACAGTCAGGTTGGCTTTTCACACCAAAATAACTTGGTTTTATTAAGGACATTTTTGTTGGTTAGAAACCCATATCAAACATGTGTCACATATGAATCAAACTTACCTTCTCTTGCTTGATAGTAAACAAGACTTTCAGCCCACTTGGAACTTTGTCTCTCTTCCTATCACGTCAGCTGGAGCAGTTGCTATTAGCATCTAATATTGACACAGATAAGTTTTGACTGGAGTTGGTTGAAATCCTGGTGCCTTTCATATGGAAACTGTCTGAACACTCCTTAAAAAGCCTTTAACCAGAGAACGTTCACAAATATTGGCTTAAAAAAACATTATAAAACACTTTGAAGTTGTAGATGCTAATAGTAATAATGATAATTATATTAGTGGAGAATTATATTATTATTATTATTATTATTGTTGTTGTGGTAATTGTTGATATAAC
>JAQMCX010000017.1:8537136-8549071 GCA_029814765.1 Acanthurus leucopareius | reverse complement strand
GTTGTTGTAATTGTTAATATAACTGATGTTCATACAAGCAGAACAGATATTTATATCGGGTTGAGAAAAGGCTGAAAGTGAGGTAGCTAATTAAAGGCGAGACTCAGGGATTTGGAGTCTCTTGTAATTCTGCTGAGGGGGCGGTTATTGTTCCAAAACAGTGAATATGCTTTGAAGAATGAGTTTTGAAAAGCAGACGTCTCAGCACTTGGCCTAGAAATTGCTGAGTCACCGGTATTGATCAGCAATCCTCCACCCTCCCATTGTGGTCATTGTGTGCATCATTAAATGTAATGTGCATCTCTTTCAGCAGGCAGATTGTCAGACAACTTGTCATGTTACATACTGAAATACTGACAGATTTCTGTATTGTATTACATTAACATGAAGATGAAAAATCTATAATGGATCCCACTGGTGATGGCAACCTCCAGCACTGTTTCGTTCATGCTAATAAAACAATCAGAGAAATATAAAGCTGGGCTGCTGCAGTGGTTTAAGGAAAATTGGATCAATAATGTATTTTGAACATGATTGAAAAATAGTTTTTATGTGTTCTGCTTGTAAATTGAAAATACAAGCAGAACACATAAAAACTACATCACTGAGCTTTGTCAGTGTTATGAGATGTTCAATATGCAGCAGTGATGACCTGAAGACTGATGTGGATGATCTGGATGTGGTGAAGTCATCTAAATATTGATCTACCACTTGCTTGGTAACATCTGTGGGATTTGTTATTAACATGTGGCCACCAAATATTAAGGGGTGAATTTCAAACTAATCCACATCCACTGTTTATTTTGATTTCTTAGGACTAGAAAACTGACAATCCAACACTTTCATGTATCATAATACAGCACGGAATACACTTTATATTATACAGAGACACAACAGAAACATTAGCAACTCTTATTGACAGTAGTTTTATTTTGTGTATATGTTTGACTAATCTGAGATTTGTGAGGTAAAGAAAAATACAGCAGGAAAGAATAAGGCAAAATATGGGTCAAGATTCACACATTTCTGTCATGTTCTACGAAATTTAATGGAAATGAGAAAAACAAGCTGAATGAACCAGCATTCATGACTTTGTACAATGGCTCTTTATTGACAGTCCCCTTTATGACACAAATCCTCCACAGTTTGCAGACAAACATGTACAAATTCAATTCAGGGGGTTTCAGGTTTTGACTTTAAAAGCTGCACTTCAAATTTAATAGACATGGTTTACAACCAAACAGTGCAGCAGCATTTTGTTGTGTATACAGGGTTTTTCAAAAAAGACGTTGTGAAAGACTTTTAAAAACCAGCAAGGTGGCCTTTTGCAATGTATCTTTTTTTCGCTGCCTCTGTTGGTGTGAAAAGAGCTTAAGAGGAGCTAAGTCACCGGCAAAGGGATTTTAAAGGAAACCCTGTTTGCTCTGAGTGCATCTTTACTGTGTGTGGATGCTGAGTGTGCATCTCTGCGAGAGCGATGCCAAAGTTGTAAAGAGTTTGGTGCTCACTTTCGTTTGCCTGCATTTTTCCCATTTTCAGTCCTTTGTTTCTTTTAATTAGCAATTTGTGGAAGGTAAAACACAGAAGAAGATGGCTGGGTTGTGGTGTAGTCGAAGTACAAGGTCCTAGTATTGTTGAAGACCTGCGTCAGAAGAGTGACAAGGTGTGGCCACGGGGCTTTTGAATCTCCAATTAGAAGATAATCTGGTTTACCTCTGTGTTTCTCATCTCAAATATAATGTAGGATTATGTGCTTAAGGGGGGGGGGGGATTATTTGTCCAGCAGTGGACAGGATCAATCCTCTACTTATAATCACATATATGCACAAAGCTATACAAGGTCTGCCTTTTGACATGTTTTTCATCATAAAATCAACACAAATGTACAATATTAGTAATAAGAAACTTGTATCCAGTAACTCTAGTAAACAAGCCTAGCTAGTCTGTCTGCACCCATGCTGTCTAGTAACTGAATTATGGCTTTATGTTTTCACTGAGGCTGCATTTACTGCACTTTGCTTGGTGATCTACAGACTTTTTTTTTTCTCACAGTAGCAAAAATTAAATTAACTTACTTTTTGCTGTAATTTGTAAGTGAAACTGTTTGAAATTTTACATGCTTTTTTCCCTCCTCAGCTTTCTCTAATTACTGCTACTTTATAGCATACTTAAGTAGAAAAAGTAAATAAATCTCATTCCTCCCTTTTTCGTTCCATTGTGGCTTTGTCAGAGACAGCAGAGTCAATCTCAGTTTTTTTTTTCTTGTGTTTATGCACACTGTTTCATTAACTCAATTTACATGATTCTCTCTCTGTTGTCCAGCCTCCGCAGTCATTCCTCCTTGTTGCAACTAAGTGATATGTCGGCCTCATTTGCTAATTGACTTAATTAGTCATTTACATCTGTTATAGCTACTAAAGGCTTCTTCTTTGAGTGTGGTTAACTCTAGCTCGACTATAACTTGTCATATAATAACAAGATCTGGGTTTGTTAAGGATTAATAATAAAAAAAAGACCTTGCATTAGATATTTTAGCTTTAAATGTTGACAGTACTAAAAGGTGTTTGATCTCACTCCCTCTGACGCAGTTTGGGTTTTCACTATGACGGGGCAGCTCAGTGGGTGGATAAAGCCTGGTGTAGTGAGGGAGGGTGGGAGGAGAGAGGGAGTCGGGTGAGCAGAGATGGATGGATGGATGGATGGATGGATAAGGAGGAGAGATGGAGAGGAGGAGGAGGGGCAGGTGGCACTGACAGAGACAGAGGGATGAGATGGGGGAAAAAAATGACAGATGCTGAGATGAAAGATGGTCCAGCTGGAGAGACCCCCACAACACACACAGGCACGCACGCACACACATTCCCACACAGTTTGTTGTCATCTGGTGTTTACATTTTGACACTGAGGTACGTGATACAGAATAAAAGCATAATGTGAGGCTTATGTAATGGGAAATGCCTCTCAAACTCTTGCCTCATGCAGCCATTTTTTCCATTCTTTTCCTCGTTTCTCATCGTTGTAGGAGATGGGTCTCTGTAAGGAAAAAAAAACCCATTAATCTAAATTGAAATCCTTGTGCGCGGTACGAGAGATGGTATGAAAGATTAAAAGAGTCTGTGACACCTTGAGTGATTTAAGCATTTTTTTCAGAGAGCCTCCACAGGTATTGTAAGACACTTCCCTGGAGACCTAGACGGTATATATGGAAAAAAAAATAGTATTCCATTTATTGGTTCATTTATAATTATTTTGTTTCTAAAAGTAGCTGTCTATCATTGTTTATGTTCTCATCATTTATCAAAAATGAGAATGTTGAATATTACATTGCTGCAAGTATTCACCTTCCCACTTTTTGTTCTTCTTGCTCTCACTCTCTCTCTGTTCTTTCTCTCCATCCTTACGCTGAATTTCACACACAAACACAATGTATGCAGCTTTAAAGTGACTCATAATCTGATAATTAGTAGAGCAAGAAAAGAGAGAATTTCATTCAATTCAATTCAATTTTATTTATATAGCTTCAAATCACAACAAAGTTGTCTCAAGACACTTTACATATAGAGCATGTCAAGACCACACTCTATAAATACATACAAAGATTTATAGGAACCCAACAATTGAAAGCAATTCCCACATGAGCAAGCAATGTAAATATCTGCAAGAGGAGGTTGAGGGGCATCCGCATTTGATAACAGTATACCAGTTATGTAAAATCTGTAGAGTCCACTGCAATAAACGTGAGCAGCACAGCAGAACGAGCTCTCCACTGTCTCACCTAGCTCACACTCTCTCTTCTTCTCTCGCTCTTTGTGCTTGAAACCAAACTGCAAACATAACAAACAGCATAAATAATATAATCCCGTTAAATTGCTGCTGAGAGTTGCAGCTTCACAAAAGCATGCCAAGTTACACTCACATTTGCATGCTGAAAATTTAGCATGTTAATTTAAAGGTACACACACTCATACAACCTCAGTTGTGTAACCAGCACTGACTGATCACACCACAGTTATTTAACGGCTCTACAAGCTTCATGGTGTTTCAGAGGGCCTGCATGAGCTAATGTGAGTAAATGTGTGGGAGCATCCATACTGCACTCTATTACTACTGAGTGGGTTTGACTTCAACATACAGCTGCAATAATTAGACCTTCTCATCTCACAGTTCACTGAATACAGTTCACTGAATATACCTGCATTTTTTCTCTTTTGTAAGATAAGCTGAGTCAGTCTGATCTTTATTATCAGCAGTATAAAGGTGAAAACTGGAGAATAATAGGACTGAAGTTAAATCAGAAAGTCTTACAAATGTATAAAAAACAATTAGTCACATCATGGTGATAGTAAAATAATAGCTTCTGGGCAAAGATCAGTAAAACTGCAAATGCCCTGAGACAACAAAGATAAATCAAAGGTACTTTGAAATTATTCAGATCGTGGCCCACAGGCTCTAAATGTTCTTGTAAATGCAAGAAAAAAAACAGCTTGGTGTTCATCCTGACCATCATGCAATGGGTTCTTCAATATTTTATCAGCATCAAGGGAAGTAGAAACTTTTTGCCTGTGGAAAGGACTTTTCTCTGTGATGTAAAATGTACCATATGAAGTAACTTCCTCGCTTTAAAGGGAATCATACGAACATTCATCTGATGGTAAAAAAAAATAAAAGGTGAGTGAGTTATATCAGTGTTTAAAACAATCCTTTGTAGTGGTAATTATATGATGATGAAAGGGATGGGGGATATTTTGGTATATGACCTGCAAAAGTAGAACCCTGTCAACCGTTCGGCAATATAGTTTTGAGGATTTTTGAAAAAATTAGAGAATTATTCCTTATTTTGCAATTTTCAAGTGAGCTCATGATCTTGCGTATCTTCTATAAGGTAACTAGACTTTAAAAATGGGACTGCTTACTACAATCTTATGTGATGAGAAGATTGACAGTTGTTGATAATGATGCATATATAAGCTGGTTTGCTACCTTCCATACGAAGAAAAAGTCAAGAGAACATGGGATTATAAACACAAGTAGGAACTGACTATTTTCGATCGATTAAGTTTTTCACCTGTTAACCTAAAAACCTTTGACATTTAAAACAACTATTCTCACTTAAAACCTTAATGCTTTTAGTTTAAACAAAATGTTAATTTTATTGTCTCAAGAGTTTTGTTCATTACTGTCTCATGTGAGAAAGAAAATATTCAAACTTGAAGGTGTACTCTACAGTATAGTATGGTGATTTCAGACCATTTTTGCAATTGACCGGCATTAAATTATGCATACTGTAATATAAGATTTTGGCCATATCCCTCACTCCCACATCTATCGAGACAAAGTGCTCATGCTCTGCAGCACAGATGACAATAATTCCCCAAAAACAGATTTTAAAAGCAAGATGTGCCTCAATATTAAAGGACATTTAACATCCGTTGACAAATCCAATGATCAAATTAACCAGAGGTTAATTTGGTTGAGAACTGTTTGCTGCATGTGACAGAATTAGTTAAATGCCTCACAGCTTCTTATAACAGGGCCTCTGTTGATATTTGAGATGCACCAGATGTCTAAATTATAGTGATTTAGTGTGCAGTTGCAACTGATGACCATTATGAAACTGTGCTTAACTTGTTTTACAAACAAATTTGCCTCAAAAAGTCTTAAACATCACAATGTTCATCATTCCTATTTTTTGGTTTGAACTGTACTCAAATAAAAACATCAAAAGAACACAGCCAGTTTGAAAAAAAATTATTAATTTTTTTGTTCAGGCTCTGAAAAGTGCAGGAACGTGTTCATTTATCTGTTCCATTGGTAGAGTAAATATCAAAAAAGCACAGATCAGAAACTCTGCCAGCCTTTTTCATATTTATCTCATCTAGAAACACTGGTTACCCTTGATATTTATTCTGCTGCACTATTTATTCTAGCCTCTGTTTGGTCAAAAGGGCAAAACAGCACAAAACAAAGAAAGAATGCAGTGAAGCTGTTCAAAAGCTCCCAGCAAACTCACAGGGGATTTTGAAAAATTATTTAATTGAGTCGTTAATGCCTGATATTAATCGCTTAATGGCAGGTCTCATTATATTCTTCTGAAGGATTTTTTTTTTTTTTTTTTTGATAGAGCTCTGTATTCAAGAAGCACAGCTATTTGAAATACACCTAATCCACCATTTGCAATATTTTACCTTTGTGCAAAAATCTACTTGACGCTGCTCCTATTTTCTATTTATAGGCTTAGAAATGAATAGAAGGCACATCCAATAATTCCCTTCCTTACAGTCCTGGATAGACCAGAAAGCTTAAGCTGTGCATCTGCAGTGCACTGCTTTACGCAGACAGACAATTGCAAACATGTACACACGTATATATGTTGTTCTCCTCCTCCTCCTCCTCCTCCTCCTCCTCCTCCTCACTAACCTGTTTCAATAATTCAGAAGAGTGACTTGCTGGCTGGCAACAGGCTCTATCTATGGACTTGGTCAAGCATTACCCACAAATACCATCTCTCACCCTCTCACACGCACAAACACAAACACAAACACACATAGAGATGAACATAATGTTTGTAATACTTGGCCGTTATGCATCCAAACCAAACAAGCTTCAGAGATTGATTCCATAATAATACGACTTGTTTTGCACCCACGCCGTATGTATGTGTGTGGGTTTGTTTGAATGCTGGATGTTTCATAGTATTTTGAATCCACAACCCTATATATTACAATGTTACAAACACATTAGCTAATTGTGCTAATGAACCATGTGCGTGTTTGAGAGGGGAAGAGATCCTGTTTTGTACTCCTACTCATGCCTCCGACAGCATTTACTAAATACACACAGGTGTATGTGAGTATCTGTGTCTGTGTTACAGGTGTATTGGTATGGTAGGTTTTGCTGTGTAATAACTGGAAAGGCAAATCCACACAAATAACCTTTGTTGGTTAAACATAGATAATGCTATAATGATCCACTTTTTGAACAATAGAAGATAACATAGATTTAACTTAGTCAGTAGAAGTTGCAGTGTCTAGTCTTTGGATTCTATCCTGTGAAAGCCAGAAGCTGTGTGTCTACAGCGGAGATCAAAGACAGCTTTGCTGTCAAATTTAGCTCCTTATAGCAAAACTGCAGCTTCTGTCAGGAATCATTTCCCTGCATCAACAGTCAGCAGTCTAACAGGCAAGGTGGGCTGCAGAACTACACCCTTTGCTAACATGTTGTAATAGCTTTGGTTTATTTTCCATTTTATTTAGAGCTAATCAAATGGTGCAAAATGTCTCAATATCGAGTTGAATAGACCTGTTTATATTGAAAAAAAGCCCTGTCTATGAAACTCTAATAACTATGCAATAACTACATTGCATTTCTTTAAACTTCTTCAAAAATAAAAACATCCTGCTAAAGAAAGCTTTTAAAGCCACACACCAACAGCAGGAAAGGTTCAGATTTTCTCAGCAAGAAACTAAACATAGCTCTAATTAGGCTAGAGACAAACAGTAAACATTAAAATATACACGGATGAGATTCAGGTTGAAGCTACAAAAAAAGGAGAGCTTAACAGAGAGATACTTTTAGGAGAAGAGCGTATTCTCTAGGCCCCTGCACAGACACATGGACTTTGCTGTAGACACAGCTAAGAGGAGGAGATTGTCATGTACTGACTGTGGTCTGTTTGAACCACAGGATCATATCAGCAGCTATTCCTCTGTGAAGCTGCAGAAATTCATACCATCACAGCACAGGGCCAACAGAGAAACACTTAAATCATCTTAAATTAATACAAAAAAATACTATGTATTTACTTACACATTGCTTTCCTTCTCCTCACAGATCATTAACATTATTTATAGGCTACTCAAACAGAGCACAGATCTATTAAATTTAGCAAAATATTATGCTATTTGGTCAAATATGTGCCAGCATGCACCTACTGTTCCACCACCAAATCTTTAAACCATGTTAATGATATCATATCATGATAACTGTTTGCTACATCCAAGATACCCTTTGGATGCATGATGATGTCTGCGGGGTCTCTGTGTACTGTCCATTCTGTGTACTCTAACATACAGGAACAACAAACTAGCAGCCTAGTTATGTTTTTCCTACTTTGGACACAAAAAGATGTAGTTATTTTGTGTACATCCTTTAATGGGGACAGACCTGTAATTTTTGTTCCATAGTGCTATTTGTCAAAGCTGTAGTTATGTTTAAGCACCCATGTTAAGTTAAGTGACTGTGGCATGTCACCCTTGATATGCAGGCTCATTACAGGATCCATGCACTCTTGCAAAGTTCAGATCATAAATGAGTAAAAGCAGTTGCACCGTTGGGATGCAGGCTCATTAGAATGTACCAGTTGTCTTTTCCCACCGGAAAACTAAGAGAAAGTAACCACTGACCCACAGCTTATGTAATGCTGCTTTCTGGTGCAACTTTAATGCTTTGTGCTGGATGTAATCAAAATTTAATGCTGCTTTTTGCTACAATTGTCAAATTAGAGATTTAACGACACCTGACACCAGAGTTTTGAACATTATTTTAAAAGGATTTAAAAGCTTTTTTAATAAAGAGGGAAATTCCTCTGGTATATCTTAATTATAGGCAGGTGAGATAGATGCCATTAGGTAGATGACTTTTATTTGTCTGTCTGTGTCTGTAAATAGCTGCCACAACAAAGTATGGTGTGAAGTTACATAATAGCCTTGGACTAGTTTCTGCTGTGCAGGCAACACTCTGTAGTGGTAGTCTTGTTTCTTTTGGGGTCATTTTCAGGGTGGAACATCATTTGAAATTCTGAAAGAGGCTATAAATAAGCAAATATTTGGAAAATGAAAGAGACAATAATTAATTCATAAAAACAATCATTTAGGGGTTTTTTTTGTTTTTTTTTTGGCTGCCCTGCATGTTAACTTCAAACTAAACTATCAAAGTAAAGATGCTGAATATTCAGCTCATGGATGTCTCTCTTTGGAAATAAGGCTCATGCCCTTGTATGCAGTACAGGGTGTGGTCCTCCATATTAACACCAGTCCATCACCTTTACTGCTCCTGGCAGATTTGCTGACAAAGAGGCTCTATTTTACCACTGGATCATTTTAGTTGGGGCTTGTCCAAGGTCACATTAAGAAAAAGGAATAATAAATCACAAACACGCTCTCAGGCAGTTACACAGTTCATGTAATCTATCTACTGTATCCATTTATTTAAAGTTTAATATGTTTTCTAATAAGTCTAGTACCTTTTTAAAATGCATTTTAACAGTAATGCATTGATGTCAATTGAAATTGAAACAATAATAAATAAAATTTGTGTCTTTTAGAATTAAACCTGTGATAAAATTCCATCGGTTGTATCTGGAAAAGGTGGATATTCTGCATGTGATGAAATGGAGTGCTTGTGTTTGTGCAGCCTCAGGCAGATTTTATTATTGGCTGACTGTGATAACTCCTTATTCATGTGTGTGTGTGTGCTGGTGTGTGCTTGTGTTGGTGTTAGTGTATTTGTGTGTGTGAGAGAGATCCTGCTGATACCAGACACCACCACACAATTGATGTGAGAGGAGTCTCAAACTCTCCTCTGCATCTATCTTTATCTCCTTTCATCTTTCTTTTTCACTTGTACATTCATCCCCCTTTTTTATATCTTCCCTTTACTTTTTGGGATTGCACCCCAAATGTAGCCATCCCCATGTTGCTCCCTCTTCATTTTCTTTTCTTTTATGTTGAGCTCACTCTCCTCTCCACCTTTCTCTTTGCCCTCATTCTTTCGCTCCTTGCCTCGTTTCGATCCCTCCCTCCCTCCGTCCCTCCCTCTCTCCGCCCTGCTGGCTCAGCTGGTACAGAAGCAGCCTTTGTTTCAGCTGTGTCCTCTATCCTTTGAAGGAGGAAAGCTAAAAGGCAAGAGGCAGGGAGAGATAGAGGGACGACTTGAAGGATGGACAGTATGAGAGAAAAAGAGAAAAACCTACATAGGAGAATAGGATAAAAAGAGAGTAAGGGGATAAATAGACACAGGTGAAGAAAAAAGGGGAGAAGGATGAAGGAAGGAAGGAAGGAAGGAATAAAAAGGGATTTCTTTGGATCAATGACCAGGGTTGTTCAAGTCATTGATATCCAGTAGCAACAGCATGTGAGGGCAGATATCCTGTGTGGGGGGATCAGTCTATAGGACATGTGCTCTCAACTTAGCACACTTCCGCTTGGTTCATTGGTGCACAGTGGAAGCACTTAGGTTCTCAATTAAAAGCCAGCCAAGCAGTTTAATAATAATCACGTTGATTTGGACTACAGTCAATGCTGGAGAACCCGGTTCACCTTAATGTGCTGTTGGCCAAATAGCTGTCACTGCAAATGCATCATACATGCAACAGGTTATCAAAGTGTAGAGATAATGAAAGTGATTTGCACTGTCAGAAAAAAATGTTTTTTTGTTAAAATTGTTATTTTTGAGTCTAATATTCATCTTTATTTCTCTTCTTTTCTTTAGTGAGTGAAAACAGAAGATTTTGGAACCTTCTCCACATCCATGATGTTATAGCTGTGGTAACATGTGAATCCTGAAGCAGAGTGTTTCCCACTTTTACATCTCTGAAGGTAAGGTACTTTAGTTTGACATTTTGAGAAATAGGCTGCACTTATCTGCTTTATTGTGTGGACTTAAATGGAAAGATTGCTTCCACTCTCATATTTGTTTGTTTAATGTAAAGCTACAGCAAGCAGGTGGTTAGCTTGACTCAGGATATAGGCTGGAGGCAGAGTCAATCAGCTAGATTGGCTCATACAAAAGGTAACAAGTCAACCTCAGTCCCCACATCTTATATCCAAAAAAGGAAGAGAGCAAGTGTTATGGGAAGTTATTAATCAGAAACAGTTTTGTGGTTCACACAAACCACAATATCACTTTTGTATGCATTTAACAAATGAAATACAGTAATACAAAAATAGTGCACTTGAGAGGATCCGGTTGATTTTAAGCTAGCTCCTTCCCTGTTTCCAGTCTTTATGCTACACTAAGCCAACTGCTAGCTAGTGGTAGTAGTGTCAACTACTAACTATCAGCAAGATGTCTTGTAAAAAAGTTTTCCTCTTTGTTATACCTCCAAACAAAGATTTGCTGTAGCGGGCATGCTAGCATCAGCAGCTTTCCTGGTGGCACAAACCAGGTTCAGGTGCTTCTCTCAGGAAAGCAGGCTGATTCTGAGCTAAAGCAACAAGATTCGAATTTGTCACCTGGAAGCAAGACTACCTTTGTTTGCCCTTGTAGTGGAAACTTGAATCGTGTTCTTTAGTGCTCTGTGAGTTTGCCATGGAAATTGGATGAGCCTTGTTTTGCCCTCTTGTGGAAATCAGGCTATCGTGTTTTCATTCAGTGTGAATATATGGTGGGAACCAGGTTGACCCAGTTATGACTCTTCTTTGAAACCAGGTTGTGTCAAGCTTTGCTGTGGAAATCAAGGTGGGCCATTTTGGCCATTGCATTTCAAATCAGCAAGGCTTGAAGTCTGAACCAGTGGAATTATCGCTCTTTTTGTCAATAAATCTCCACATGTCTTATTCATACACCTTTTTCATCCCACCTTTCCTTTCTCAGCATCTTTTATCCCCCCACTAATGTTTTCAGTGGGGTAATGGCAGCTTCTCATCTTCATATAGGCTTCCTCTGTCAGAAATGCACCTTCAACCTTCTTACCCTCAAAGACTCTGCAGCTGATTTCCTTCCCTGCCCCCATCTCTCCTTCCCCCAACCTTCTCTTTCTTTTCTCTCTTCAGCCGGCTGTTAGATCTACACTTCTAACCTCGATACATCCTTTTGGAGTGTGGGTGACTGCTAGAAAGAGGCAGTGAGAAAGAATGGCCTGTTTCTATCTATCTATCTATCTATCTATCTATCTATCTATCTATCTATCTATCTATCTATCTATCTATCTATCTAT
>JAQMCX010000017.1:8490464-8531700 GCA_029814765.1 Acanthurus leucopareius | reverse complement strand
CAAGGTGGCAACGGTTGACCTGGAAACTCCCATGAATTAATGTGAAACTTTCCCCGCCCAATGCGCCACTGGCGCACGGCGGAAAGCGTACGATAGGGCCCTAAATGTTTCTAACAATTTTTAAAGCTAATCTACCAATAAATTGATCTCTGGAGCATAAAACCCAGTGCAGAAAATATATCATAGTTGGCCTATATTATATCTTTATCATTAGTTGACACCAATGCATGCCAGCATGAATATTTCCCTACTAAAAGGTCAAAAGCTGTTTAAGCGACTCTGCTTGTATCCCTGTTGATGTACTATGTTGGTTGATTAACTCACTCATTAGGTTTGTGAGACCTGTGTCACTACTGTACAAGGTGCTTTCTTTTTTGCCCCGTTTTTATGTGTGAGTCATTCTTCACAACATGGGCTCCATTAGGTATAATAATACTAATAATGGTAACTATCAGTTATGCATTAATCATAAGCTCCTTGTGACACCACGGAATATAAGTATACACATTAGATGCATTAAAATGCTGCATAAGCTTCTGTCAGTCAGCAGATCATTATTTCTCAGTGTGGGTCCTGATAACGCATTATGACAATCACCAAACTGTCCCACCAGAGGTCACCTGTTATTCAGTATAACTTTTATTTTCTGCTCTTTTTTTGTCTGTAAACAGTCAGTAAGAACAGGGACCAGATCAAAGGAAAGTGCAGCACTATCTCATTTTCCCCCCTTAATCATCTGATTAACAGACATGAAAGCAACCAAACACTGAATGTCAACATAACATTTGGTCGCTATGAATTTATCAGGTATAAAAATTTGTTCATCATCAGTATTTTCAGTAATGATTATATTTAACAAATAGGAATTTTGTTGCAAATAGAATTTGTCTAAATGTAGCCTCTCTTTCTCTTCATACAAATCATTAAAAAATATAAACAGTATTTGTATGTATTTTAACAGTACAAGCAGAACTTTAGTACAGTGAACTCTTGTTTATGTGTGCAGTATTCAATATATATAGCTCCCCCATGCACTCAGTTTGTTGTACAGAGATTACATGCTAAACTCTTCACTGTCTACAGTCTAGCACATTTCAAACAAGGATTTCATCAAGTTTATCTTGTCTCCCCAGTCACCTCTCCTCTCCAACTCTGCCTCTTGATCTCCTCCCATCTTCATCTCCTCCTCTTTCTCTCTTTCTATTTCTGGCTCTGTCATTTCAACTGTATTTCCCTCTGCTTTTCTTTGCCTCATATCTATCTCTTTCTCTCCTCTGTTGTCTTTCCTCGTCTGACAGTGTGCTGTTGGTAATTTGAGTACATCACATCCATCTATATCACTGCTGCAGCCTTAAAAGACTCTGCAGCTGGTGCATACTAAAACACAGAATCCTGCTTGCTATCATATGAAAATGTCAGTGTGGAGACTTTGAACCAGTACTGTTTATGTTGTACTTATTCAAAACAATAAACTTTATTTATGTATTTTATTTATGTATTTTATTGTGCACCAAGGACCTTTATTGAGGCTGTAACTTTAAATTATGGCTGCCAAATAAACTGAAGATTAATTCACTGAATTATGTCCTTGAAGCTGTCTCACCATGGCACATATTAGAGGTTCCTCTATGATCTTTTTGCATTGCATTGTGGGAAAATAGTGTCAGTCAAATAATAACCAAGGACATTTTGTATGCAAGCTGACATTTTTAAGCATGCTTATTTATTGCAGTTTTTACAATGTATGAAGACAAATAGTTCCAATTAAGGTACCGTGCAATCTGGAATGGCAACACAGCTGTTTTGTGCCTGTCTAGCTCTGTGCATATGTACAATACGTGCATATTTTTAACATACTGCAAATTTTCCTTTTGTTTGCTTGCTGCATACTGCATCTTGGTCAATTCAGTGTGTACTGTTATGATAGTAGGCAATTTCGATTGCAGCAAATTTTTCATAACTGCATTTAGTATAAAGAAATGACAGAGTAATATGTGTGTAATATTTCTGGATGTTTTCACTTTAAAGACATGTTAATAACAACATTTCCTTGGATTAATTTGTGTTGTGGACGTGGAGCAGTTGGAGAAATAAGCTTTATTTTTTTAAAAAATGGGAGGGATATATACCTTCTGTTTTGCTGCCTTTAGCTGTTTCATTAATGCACAACAAACAGTTCAAATTTCTGTTCCCTCAGTTGCCCCCATTTCACTTTTATAACCGATGTGTGCAGTCAGACAGCTTACAGATGCTAACCTTCCTTCCCTAAAGCTAAAAGTGTCTCTACCAACATGTCTACCACATTTTTATAGCTTAGGTTTCTGTTGCACGTGCTTTTTTTATTCCCTCCTCTCAGATTTCCCCTTGTCTTCTTCCTGCTAAGTAGATCTTATCTCCTTTCATTGTCTCTCTGCCTATTTCCACTCTTCATCCTCCTCTCTGTCTTTCTCCTCACCTTATTTCTTATTTAGCACTTTAGTTCAGCAATACAAGGCTGTGTTTTCTCTTTTGTCTTTCTTTATATCTGTTTCTGTGTTTTGTGTCCTATATATTTATTTATTTATTTATTTATTTATTTATTTATTTTCATCTAAAAGAGACAGTGGACAGCTCAAAAATAAATGTACCATAACAGATTATAGTTTCAAGCTTATTCCCATCTAGTCCCTTGATAAGTCAGATCAAAGAAACAGCTCAAAAACAAACAGAGCAGAGTAAAAACAGCCTATAAATTTGGCAACCTTGATGTCTTTACATCAAAGAATAAATACAGTGGCAGTAGACCTAAATATGAGAGCACAGAGAACGTATGAAACATAAATACAAGAAAATAAACATATAGAAAAAAAAATTAGAAACTGAATCAAGGAAGCAAACATTAAACAAAAAACACTTAAATGACAAACCAGAAACATCGAAACAATCAAATATTGAAAAAAGCTTGAGTCATCCTCCTGTTTGTACAGGCAATCCTGCAAATACAGCATTACAGTATAAACCAGTCTCTGACAGTCACATTGAGATACAAATATTGTGAGTTTGCATATTTTTTTAAATGATAAAAATTCTTTTCTGGTTATATTGCGTAAGTCGCTGTCAAAATAAAGATCGGTATCCATAATAGCACAAAGGTTTCTGACTTGCTCACTGTATTTCAAGGACAGTGATGCAGAATGTGAATATCTTTTCACCCTTATATTTTAGCATGGACCATGTATCTCAGTCTCGTTTATATTTCAGGACATCTAGCAAATAATACCATCAGTACACAGTTGTCCAATAAAGAACACACAAGATACAGAATACAAGCACATCACAAATGTATGCCCTTTAAATGAAAGCAAGTCTTGAAGCATCAGAATCAGTGAGTGCAGAGCTGAGCAGCTTTTTACAGTCTTTTAGAGGTGCATTTAAAAGTGCTGATAGAGCTGCAGCTCCTCACATGGCGGGGCAGGGTGTTCCATTGATTTATAGCTTCTACGGAGAAGGCTGATTGCACAAATTCAGTGTGGCAAAATTGCATGCTTCAATCTGGTATAGAGGATATTCGGAGAGATTTAATAGAGCTTTATGAGTGAGTGTGCATGTAGTTACATAATATAGCAGCCAAATCATTTAATTTTATAAACCAGACACAGATTTGAAAAGAATCTAAGATTTTTAAAGTACATTGTGTTCCTCAAGGAAAATGCATAGGTTTTTATTATTCTTTTAAAAATTATTATTAAGAAGAATAAATTAACTCCTTAAGGTTCTCTGCATGAACTCATCCATGAGTAAGAATCAAACATATACCATTTTGCTGTGAGGCAAAAGTACTGGCATTGTGCCATCATGCTGCCCAAGGTGCACTAAAATATATTCGTGAAAGTTAACGAACAACAATTACTGTATGTCATTCCTTTCACCTGATAAGAACATCAGCTTTAGGTAGTTGTATTTTGATTTTAGAAAATAAAGATATGATAGACGTAGACATTATGGGCTCAGAAAAAAATTCTTGAATTTCTTGTTTATCTCAGTCTGTATACCTTTCCATCTGTCTTTGCCCCTTTGTGCATATCTTCACCTCCCTGTCTCCTCAATTGCAAAAACAGAAGCACCAGTGCATCCTGAATTCCTAAAAAAAAGTGTGCGTAATACTGAATTTTTTATATCTTTGTTGAAATACAGCAATTAAAGCATTACAAGGGATTTCCTGCTTTGTTATGTGGGCACTCTGTCTTACCAAAGCTGCATTTTACCTTGCATTTAGTATAATTTTTTACTTATTATTTGTAGTGTTATTTATTTAAGATTTTACTGAATAGCTCCAGGGCCCCATATTAGTTGACACGACCTTCCAGAGACTTTTCTGCACTACCAATGTGTGAAATATAGGCCAGAGTAGGTAACACCCTGAGGCTACCCCTCAGCACATGATCACACTCAACTTCAACCCAAAAAAAGTTTTAATGAAACACCAGGAGAAGAGGTATGTTCCTGCACAGAAATACGCAACAGAAAGCTGCTGTCTGTCTGTCTGTCCTCACCCTCAAACCCTTTGTCATTTTTAAGTGAAACGTCTTGTTTTTAGTGCTAACAGTTATGCATTAAGCTAATCTTGTTTATCCAAGGTAGCTTGATATGTACAGCAATTAATATTATTGTCAATATGTAAGAAATATTTCATTTTATTACAGTATTGTTTCACAAATATTAGGCATAACTAAATCAACCCTGCAATATGTGAACAATGCTGTTCTTTTTTTTCATGCCCTTATCATTTTGCAGCAAATGGTGGGAAGCTGTTTTTCTGCCTGGGACCTGAAGCTAAAGCTTCAGTCTCTTTGTTTCATTGGACATCATTTATGTAGTTATCAAACAAATGTTTAGGAGCTTTTTTACGGGGTTCTCTTCTTTCAACAAATCATTTGGAGCCAGGGACAAAGCTTTAAACCAACTCTCTGAGTAGGTTTGCGAGCCAGCAACAACTGACAAGATCTTCAAGGGATAATCATCATTTTATCTGGCAAAATCAGCAATGGCTTCTAAAAATGAGATGTCTGCTTTTATTTGAATTTTTAAAAAAACAAATTAAAAATGTTCCACCATTGTCACTGCAGTGTTACATTTACATTTGAAAGTTTTTCAGGCTGTGTAGAGTTTTTATAACATTCCAGATGAGGAGATTTGAAGAAAATTAATACATACAATTCAAATACAAAACTGAAATACTCAAATTAATACAACTCACTTGTACAAGATAAACATACAATGGCACGAAAAAGCAAGCAAACAAACAAAAATGTATCATTACTTAGACTATCTGGTCAGATATACAAGTGGTCATTGCGTTAATAAAAATGAACACAAAAAGACATATATTTAAAAGTGTAATGAGGTGGGTTCACTCTCCTCATTAATCCCTCCTGTGATGACTTTGTTAACTGCTGATGTCTGTGGAAAATTTAAACAAGAAGTGTAACGTTGTTGTCCAAATATTGACGTAGATGGCTGTAGTCATCGGAGAAATGTGTTAGTCAGTCGATCAACAGGAAAAGCCTACGCCTTCTTAATGACTTGTGTGTGTGTGTATGTGCGGATGTGTGTGTGTGTGTTTTCTGTAGCTTACAGACTAATTTGCCAGCAGTGGCTGGTAAATGTCAATGTAAGTGTGATAAAAAAACAATCGTCACACGCTGTACTCTTAAGTGGACTCTCAACAGGGGTGTGATGCTTAAAGTTTAAACGTCCTCCAAATATCATCTTCATCATCTGACTCAGTGTCTTCTTTACTCACTAAAAAGCAGCACCTCTGTTACTATGTGTGCTGACTGACCTATTAATTTCAACAATCTTTTCTCACATTCTGTTTACAGTTGGGCTGTTTCATCTGGTGAACAGGAAAAACAGATTTAGTGGGTGGTGAGAGCCCTATGTCGAGTTTTCATTGGTAATTAGAGGTAATATCACACTATGTTGCTTTGAAACTGCAAAGCTCCATATGGTGCCCAGGAATAATAATAAGGGGGGTTAAAAAATGCCACAACAATCTGCTGTGTAGGTGTCCTGTTAAGCCTGTTTGTAAGACAATTCAGTGGAACAAATATTCAGGCTCATGTTTGAAATCGTTGGTGCCAGTGATCCACGGACAGTGGTGAGCCAAAGTGTTGGTTAGGTTGGTTAGAAATGCAACTCTCTGGGAATCCGCCTGTCTAGGAATAGACTTTCAACTGAGAGAGTAGAGGGTTTGTTACAGCTACATATTGTAAGATACTACAACTATACTATCCATTCTTACCAGACACGTTTGTATTGATGGCATGGTAGCAAGTTGCAGAAAGATAGCAGTATCTCCTGTAGCTTCAGATTCTGATTTGTGGGGCCACCTCTGAGCCAAGTGTGGCCTGTCCTTTGTGCACTGTCTTCCATCCTGTCAGGAACAGATCTACCACCACCAATTGAAAATGCATCACTGGCTTCACTGCACATCTTCTGCTAGTTGTCTCTATGCTTTGCCCATGAGCACAGGGTTAACCATAGCTGCCTTAAGGCAACCGCCATAGCCCTAGGGAACAGCTCAGGCTCAGTCTTAGATCCCAGAGGCACCGGCCACAGCCACTACAGGAGACCTTGTCTAACAGCTTGGAATGATGAGACCATAAGGCACAGGATGAGAGACAAAGATTAAATGTGAGCTTGACTCACAACCTCAACCGTGACAGTGCCCTCTGTAACATGTGCCTCTTTTTTGTATGAGAGTCTTTCAGTAGGGCCAGGAAGTCTCCTGCCTGCTCCCTGTGTAGCTGGGGTGAGGGGTGGGTGTTTCAGTCATTCCACAGACAGGTGACAATGGACCTCTGTAAATGTAGCCACAACCAGTGGTCAGAGGGAGACAAGACTGCAACCACTTACCTGCTGAAGTTAATGGAAGCCAGAACATAAAATTTGTAACCTTTTTTCTAACATCAGTGCTCTCCCCAGATAATAATTTGAAAATACCTGCCCTCCTTAATTATTAAAAACTCTCCAAACCTGGGGACTGCCATAGATATTTGTTAAGTTCCAGTTTATGTATTTAACAGAGAATATCAACTTTCTCTGAAATGAAAAAAATGAAATTTAGCCTTTTTGTTACCTGACTCTGATGGCCTTTTTTTGTTTAAGAATGAAAAATCACTGTTTACCAAGGAAATATTGGACAGGCAACCAAGTGAATGCAATCTTTCCTCTAAAAATGATGGATATCTTCTGCAGCATTTTTTTCCACTGAAGCCCCAATAAAAGCCAAGAGAGAATTGGCAACTTTTAATAGCTGTCTCCTACACTGTGTATGTAGTAACAGTGGCTCCTATCGCACATATATAATCCTCATCATATGTCATTTTCTTATGTCAAGTTTTTTTAAGGCATCAAAATGATTAGTGATGTTGACCCAAATTTGACAGAGAGCACTTTTCTTTTCTGTATCTGATTGAACTGAATAAGAGCATGCAGGCTCTCTGCCCTCAGTGGCACATGAACATTGCTAGCTATGTCTTCAGCACCATGGAGAGCTCTTCTGTTCTGCAGTCATATCAGCCTTTTCAACCCCACTCACTGGGTTATATCACAGATTTAGATTTGAATTTCAAATTCTTAGCATAGCATGACTGCTGCTTTGCAGTTATGTTAAACTTCAGTACCATTAAAATAACTGTCTTAAAACTTTACAGCTCTCACATTTTATTGAACACTACAGGGTGTTTTAGCTCCTTTACAGAGCCATTGAATCCAGTTACCAGCTTTCAAAGACACACTGTGTCTGTAATTGTGGCCCTTTGAGGTCGACAGATTGAGTTTTAGGCTCCAGTTGGAGAGGGACACACACAGTTAGCATCCATTTACTACACTGGTGACTCAAATATGATCCCCATTTTAGCATTTTAATCTCTAGAGGTTCAGCATTGTGTCAGAATAGCTGTTGTTAGAAAATGGTTATTGAACCAAAACAAAAATGTACCACTAACAGTGTCGTCATTTGGAACCGAAACATTTTCACCCAATGTGGTTTCATTTAATATATTTTCTAATGGAATCACACAGCGTTTTGAGAAGGAAATGGTGGAAATGCTGCTATTATTTCCTCATTTGCCTCATCCGAGAGCTTTCATAAGTTAAATGCAATGTAAACAAACACAGTGTAAAGAAAACATTGCTCAACAGCGCCAAGAATGATCAGAAAACCACCCTCCTTCATTATGAGGCTGTTTGTTGAAGCTGAAATGCCTGATTATTCATGTTATTATTGTATCCGTAACAAGTTTAAGCAGGTGTATTTAAAGATAAAAGGATAATGTTTAGAGAAATCACAGGGTGTTTCTAATTCTGCAAGTTTTTATACATATGCACTCACACACACACAGACATCATCCTTCACAGTAGCCTGTGAATGATTCTCTGACTGTGAAGTGTCAGCTAGCTTTTGATGGATAAATATAGATTAGTCACACTCCCAGGTATTATGTAGTGATCACAGTGGCGTGCAGCTATTCTTATGCAAGGGCTAATATAAACACATGCACTCCTTTTGAGCACTCATGCACCCACACAGACACACATGAACAAGCTGTATTTATCCCAGATTGTGTGTTGGTGTTTGCATGTGGTAAACACAAGCAGACAAGCGCCCACAGAAACACACATACATACAGTGGTGATCTGTATTTAACCTAGATACTGCAGTGATTAGCCAGTGGCTATTGATAATTCTCTGACACATTAAAGGCAACATGGCACATGCAGACTCACCCTAACAAACAAACACACACACACACACACACAACCAAACACACGTATATACTCAAACATGCATAACCATAATATGGTGTGGGGTTTTGCTGTGTCAGATTCAGATATCAAAGTGCACCCGGTTAACTTAATGCTGCCATTTACATCAGTTTTCCTAAAAGTGCAAACCTCACACATCTGCCACCCGACCAAAATGTAATTATAGTGACACACACACAAACACCCTTACACAGAGACACATACTGTCAAACATAGTTAGACCATTGACAGAATGCTTACATCAGTCAGGTTTTCACTCAGACCTCTAAAATCTATCAAAATTCTTTAATAATAATATTTAAAACCTCAGAAAGAACCACTTATTTTTGACAAATAGAGACACTTTTAGCTTCATGAGACTTCAGCCTGCAGTTGATGAAAGAAAATTTTTTTAAACTTCTTCCATTTTTTTAAGTTCTGTAATGAAAGCAACGTGTGTTTATCTAAACAGGTTGATGCATGATCTTCAATCAATCATCAAAATGTTGATTAAGTTACATTATACTTTAATTTACTTTCAGTGTTTTGCACTTTACTCTAGATGCAACATTTTGCTGACTTACTTTGTTAATCCAAGACAGTTTTGCTGCTTTGCTCAGACTGTAACCCATATCTTCTGAAGCTCTAAGGTCAGTGTTCCACATTTCTCTAGGCCTCATAGATTCTCTTTGGGCATTGATGTATTTATGGCACCCTCAGTTCAACTCAGTTCACAGTGGTTAAAGCAGGACTGCATGTTAGGAAAACTCATGTCGGGTTTTTGATTGCTTTGAGTTAGCTAAAGTCAATAATTTATTGCCAAAGCAACCTGAGGCCAACTGAAAACCCATTAAAAACTGTACAGTCTCTGCATTTTTATCTTGCAATGTGTCAAACTAAAGCTTAAAGGGTTTGAAAGTCTCAAGAGAGATGTATGTAGACTCATCTTCAAGTTCTCTAGATTTAAAGCAGTTAACAGCATCTGACATCAAGAAAATTTGAAAAAAAACATCAGAGTAATTTTGACATTATAGACAAATTCCAGGCTTGCACTGAAAAGAACATCAATGATCATATTTTCATCAGTAGAAAAAGTCAAAATGCCACTGCTTCACTTACTACAACATTAGATTACGTCCCACATTTTGTTATCAGTCTTCGTTTTAGCAACATATTTCATGCTGTGAGATAAAAGAAATGCATCATCGTATACACAATTTCAGATTCAGTCTCCAATATTGGGAACCATATAAGCAGTGCACATTTTTTTAAAGTGCTGCATCGTTTCTCATAACAAAATTTCTGTTGAGTTTTATAGAAAAAACAAGACGGAAACAGAACTACTTCTGAACACATTCGTTAAAAAGGCTTTTTTTTTTAGCCTAGTCATTGATTTTCTTTGTTCTCTACCTTGCACTTTATCTTTAACTATATTTCCTACTTGCTTCCAGTTCTCTTGCTGTTGATTTAATCCTCTGCTGTATTTTTAAGTGCACTGTAGTTTGAGGAAGTCGTACATAAATACATTTTTTTTCCCCACATTTATGCATATATTCATGTTTTTTTTCCAGCAGAATCATGTTTTACATTCATAAAATTCAGCACACACTGACACCTGGGAGCTGCCTTGTACTGTACAAACCCCAGTCAGCTAATTTTAGCTCCTGAGCAGCTTCAGTGGAGCAGGCAGGGCAGGGCAGCCCGAGTTTTGCTCAGGGGCACCTTGGCTGAAGCCACGGACAGTGAAGGTCCAGATAAATTATTGAATTTGTATTTGAAAAGTTGTCGGGAATGTACGGTGGGTATTTGAGGGGAAAAGGTACCGGAAAAACAAGAGTTATCTTGACCACACTCACCTTTCGCTCACTTTAAGTACTATTTTTATTACTATGACACGATGGGACACCAAGCAGCAAGGTAAACATGAGAAAAAAGGTTTATGCAAGTTTAATATTTTCCCCACATAGCTGCCCTCTTTTACTACCCCACGTCTCTTGCTGTGATTCACCTTTACTTCTTTTTTTCTTGTCCTTTTGTCTCTGTTGCTGTGTACTTTGGCATTTCTTAAAAATTTATGGGGATTCTTTTCGACCATCTTTCTTCAAAACAGTAATTCTGCGTGTGTGTGTATACGTGTGTGACTCATTGTGTGTTAAATGTGCTGCATGTAAATAATGAAAGCCGGTGCTCATGTTTGGATCTACGTGAATTATTTAAACAAGACCACACACAGACACACACACGCACACGCACATACACACTCACAAGTACACTGTCTCCTGCGACAGACTGCTCGCACGCCACAGCTCTACCTGTCTCTTTTTGTCCGTCCCTCTCCTCTCTCTCGCTTTCTGCATCTCATTTCTTATTGAGCACCTCGTTTGAAAATTACAAGGTCAAGGCAGTCTTTTTTTTCAGAAAGTAAACATCTCAGTAGGCTGGCTTGGGACCAGCAGCTTCACAGTCTACTTTCAACTTGACCATGTCTTAAGTACATCCTCCAACTGGGGCTCAGTGGGGGCAGACATATGAAAAAGTCTTTATTTAGTAACTTCAATAATGATATGATGGAGGACACATTTGGCACTGGTCCCACGGAGGAGTCCATGTTTTAGTCAAGCACGGACTGGTGATGTGTTCTTTGTATTTTGGCTTTGTATTTTCATTGATATTTTAGATATTTAATAGCTGCTGCCCAGAGAGAGACTTCCTTTGATACTAACCAGAGATCTACGGCTAGTTTCCAGATAAGAACCAATTTAAAAAGTTAAAGGGTTTTTAAGATAATTTCTCTCAACAATTTGAGGCACTTTCCAAACAAGCACTTGCACACATATCCTGATGGCTTTTTATAGTGCAGCTTGTAATGCTGAGGAGACTTAAAGGTAGCTTGACATAATCCCAGCTGTCTATCAAAAATACATAAATCACAAATGCAAGCGTTGGAAGGGACACAAAGAAATGCTTTTATGCCTGGAATCATTCAGTATGAAAGCCAAGCTAAGTGTGTACCCAACGGTGGGCTTTCAGCTCTCTGCCCTGCATGATTCATGTTAATGGATGAAGGCAAGTTTAGGAAAGTAAATGTGGATTAATGTAGTGGCTGAATGCAGACACACATTACTCTCATGCACAGTACATATTAAACCCAAAACCAACCAGCCACCATTTGTCCTCAGTTGTCAATGTAATTCTATTATACATCTATTACCCAGGAACTGACGAGAATGATCTCTAAAATTTGACAAAATACACAAGACATTTCAGAGAGCATGCATTGTAGTTTGTGTTTCCTGCAGCTTTCTAAACCGTTTGTGACTCTTAGATGTTATCAACACTTACTTATGGAGGATCAGTATAAAAAAGCATCTCCAGTAACAGTTCTTTTGGAGAACACCACAACCTTTAGAAAATTTATGATATGGATTTTGTTTTGATTTTAGCCATAAGATATGACTTTTGGAAATAGAGGTTAAGGTGACTGATGCTGACTTTTCAACAGCTGAATAGCTTTTGCATTAGACTTTTTTGTGTTAGCCTCAAGAAATTAATTCACATTTAAATAATCAATTTTTGACATTTTTGAATCAATGCCAAATCTTTAAGTCCACATGAACGACTGTGGAATGAATCTAAGAAGTATTTGTTTCCCCCCTCCCCTAACCTTAGTATCCTATATCCATCCTCTGGTGTCTTCCTGTAGTTACACAGTGTCCCCTGAGCCTCAGTTGAGATGCTCTAATTGGTGTCAACAAAATCAATGTTGGAATAAGAAGCCAGAAATCTAAAAACACTGGATGTATATTTGGTTGAAGATTAAGTCCGCAGGTTACCAACTGAAGTGTAATGAGGTGTCTTTGCCTTACAGAATGTTTAATGTGAGCTAAAATGTAAAATCAGGAAAACGAGGAGAGTTTTTTGAGTTTTCCGGTGGGATGGAGAGAGTAGAGGAGGTACTGGAGAAGATTTTCTCTGGAAAGAATGGCAAAGTAAAATACTTTCTCATCAGCCTTCTTCTTGAAGGCTGTCAATGCAGAGCTCTGACTATTGATGGAGCTGTCAATACTGTGTTCTGTCTGACTTCCCCTGAGGATTTAAGCTAAATTAGTGCCTGGTAATTGCAAGTAATGACTATAAATTGAGGAATAATGGTGGTCATTATTGGGTCATGAGATGAAGACACCCTCACTGAGACCCTTTTCACAGTTGGGAAAACAGGGCAGCATGCAAATGCACAAAGAAATCAACAGTGATTGGATTATAATGAGTGTCATTGAAGGTTAAGATTATTTTTTATCTTAAGAGATGAACAATTTCCTGTTCAACATTCAAGTGAAAACAAAAAAAAAAACATATCATAACATGTCCAAAGATTAAAGAAGGGAGAAGACACTGCACCTTAGATATTCAATAAAAGGTCCAGTACACTGTCAGAACTTCTTGTTAAATACCTTTGAAACCTCTGTTAATTTTATAACATTAGGTTCGGGGGTGGGCTTCAACTGTCCGTTTAAATAACCTGACAAAACTGAAAACCCAGCATTCACCCCCATGCCGCCTCTCTGTCTTTTCATTCATTAAATTACTTTTTGTGGCACTTACTTAACAAAAAACTGAGTGCAACACTACGATTTCCTTTACAGAGGAACTGTCTGAGAGTATCACGTCCTCAATTTCCCAGCTATGAGAACTGATTAAACTACCTTACAGTTTTACTGTGAAAAAAGGTGCCACCTACTCTGAGTAAGTCACAGTTAATTCTCTTTTTTCAGTGTTATGCCAAACATTTTACCCATACAGCCTGGAATAGCAAGATCATTTTATAACACATACACAAATCCAAAAGCAAAGCATCACTTATGACATTAAGTGTACCTCTTTATACTTTCAAGTAACATATTTATGTACACTGAAGAGTGGAGGAAAACAAAAATATATATTAAAAATTATACAAAAAAAGGACAAGGAACAAACAAAGCTGCCTAACAAACAAACATCTCTTTACACTATTCACATAGTCCTATTGTAGGTATTTGCAAAGTACTTGATTGTCCAGCAAGTTGTTGCCATAAATCTGAATAATATGAAGAACTTAAATGCCTCATTTAAAAACCATATTTGTCCAACTTCATGTTAAACTTCAGCATGGAGAAAGTGACGGTGCTGTTTGCAAAATACAAATCTGATTGCTGATTGGCTAAAATATAGGTATAACTGCAATAAGCATCAAAAATAGAGATTTCTAAAAGTTGTCTTTAAAAATAGCATAACACTGTTTTCCAGCAACATGTGACTCTAACTCACCAGATGTGGATTACAGGTATAAGCCATTTATGTGTTACTATCCAAAGGATCTGTTGCTCTGCCTTGGCTTGGTGCCACCCAAGACAATTGTGACTCATTTAAAAGACTTACAAAGAAGTCAGAGTTGTTTTTTCCCATAGCAGAATGATATTCATTGACAGCCAGACCTTTTCCCAGCCCTGACACAACACTGTGGAGAAGGTTTTAACAATGGAAGACTAGTAAAATGGAGACAAGGTATAGAAATTAATGGCAATAAATGTAAATGTAGTTTGACTATAATGCAACATGGGTCACATGGGTGTACTAGCACTGATATACTGGCACTGCTTTGTGGGAAGGAAGCTTGGTTGGAAGGGATTTTAGAATCAAAATAGGAATTGGTGTGGTATTAAACAAATTGTTGTCCTTGTCTGCAAATTAAATGTCTGGTTTGCTTCTTTTTCAAGTGGAAGAAGTGAAAAAATAGAACATTTTCACTGTCCAGGTAACATTCAGAACTGCTAGGGACTGTCTTGTATAGGTGTAACAGACTGTTTGATTGCTTCTACACCCACTCTAAAGAAGTCAATAGTTGACATGTGAGGGGCAAGCAGTGGGATGGGAAAAACATTTCGGAAGAAGAAGCTGCTCTTTCTGTAAAAGATTCCTTTTTGACTTAGATTTTCTATGCTCTGATTTCCCAGCGAGAATTTAGCCGTTTTATTCTTAATTGTTTGGGAGATGAAAGATGAATGCTCTCTCTCTCTGTCACACACTCCTCACTATCTGTGCTCTAAGTGCTGCCAGTGCAGTACAGTAGAAAATAAGATGAAAGATAGGAAGGCAAGGAGATAAGAGATTCTTGCTTCCACATTCAAACGCCACACACAGACTCACAGACACACATGTAAACCAACAATGTGTCATTACAAGCTAATGCCACAATATGCTCGCCATGCCCTCCCACGACCTCATTTACTGATCTGCTTATAAACAAACATACAAAAAAAGTCTGTTTCTCTGTGTGTGTGCATGTGTATGTGTGTGTAGAGTTGCATATGTGTGTTCCGTGTGTGTGTGTATTCTTATGTAAGCATGCAGCCTCCTCTTGCCTCGAGGATGATGATGGAAACTGTTTGTCATCCTCCCACCTCTCTCTCCATCTCTCTCTCTCTCCTGCTCTCTTTCTTCATCCATTCAGCCCAAATGTGCTTTACGACGGAGACATTTCCAGACTAATGCAACTACGCCAACACACACACACACACACTGATGGCTAATTAATTTGAAATTTCAAACGCATATTGACAAAGATATACGCTGTAGGTTTGTTGGAAGTTGTTACACATTGTCAGATGTTTAGCTCCCCACACAGTTCTGAAGGATGGCAGAGTGGAGGCGAGTGAATGATCCCACAGTCTGTCAGCAGACTGCAATGCCTCCAAACAACCTCTTTAAGAGGAGAGGGCTATTTGTGAGTGAATGAATGAACATGTTAGCTGTGAATTAATAACCTGCTTTGTATGAAAAGGGACAGCACTTTATCAATATGTGATACTTGGCAAACATACTTATATCTATGTTCATAAATGGCACACTATTTTCAGGTTATTTTTGCATAGGTCAGAGTTGTGACAGGTGTCGAAGAGGAAAAAGTGCACAGTCAATAGAAGTCAGTTCAGAGTGTCCATTAGATGCCTGCTTCAGAGCACTTAGCCTTATCTGGTACAACAACTTGTGAGCAATTTGGTCTCACTCTTTATAAACTGACCAACAGATGAGAAGGCACAAGTTAAAATGGCTGGTACATGGAATTTTTCTGCTACTACAGAAGTATTTGAGGGTAGATTTCCTGGGAATTGTATCACAGTGTATCTCAGGGAGGGATTTGAGTTAGCTGGATAAATGCACCTGTCCAACACCTTTTTGTTCCTAAACTCATGATGCAGATTAAAAAGGTATAAGGTAATTTATTCATTCTTGGAAGTGTTTCAGGTTTTTGCTCAGTAAAATTAAAGTGGCCATATTCTATATTTTTCATAATAACAAAGAAGGAAATGACAGTGTGTAATGTGAAGGGTGTTTCTTGTGGTAATGAGCCAACACAGAGTTATAACCAAATTGTGCAGCTTTTCTCAGCCTTATGGAGCTTTACATTGAGTTTAAGCTCACTGTTGAGTGTCCACCCTGCAGCTTTACTGTATTAGTTGACCCTTACTTCACTCATAAAGTTGCTTTTAGCAGCATTTTCAGTGGAAAAGCTCCAAAAACTCACTGAGCATGTCACTCATTACCAAAAGGCAGACAGATGCAATAGGGGACTGGTGAATATAGCTGAGCATTCAATGTCTGAAGAGCCAGCATTTTCCTTGGGTGTTGGTATAGAAAGCGAAACAAAGTCAAAAGTAAGTAAATATCGAGCCAAAAATTAATCAAATTTCTAAAATTTATTTAGAATGTTTGTTGAACGGTAACAATCATGTCTGATTAATTGGAGCATCCTTTGTTCTGGGCCAGGTCTCCTTTTTATTTGTTAGAGTGCAACAAATAATGCATTAACATTTAGAAGATTTCAAAAGTTTGTTTAAAACTTTCTTGACTTTTGAATGGAAATTGTCTTCTCTTGTTCATGTCTTCTTTTTTTGTCTCTGTCAGTCTTGTGTCATCTTACTTTCTCTTTAGCTATATTTTAGTCCATTACTGTCAGTGTCTGTCTCTCATATATTCCGATATAAAACAGCTTGACCCACTTAAGACAGTTTAAATAAAATATTCATTGCCCCATCCCAATTCATGATTAATATTTTTTCACCCTAGAGAGCCCATTATGAAAATAACTTCTTTCTGAAAGTCCTACTAGTCTTTTATTTCTTTTTTTCTAATCTTTTTTTCATTCTAGTCGTCTCAGTTTGGCCAACTTATCTTCACATTAGCTTTTTATATTTGTAACATTCTCATGAATTTTCCATTTTTCGTTTTCATAACTTCAGTATTTTGCTTTAGAACTACCATACATTCTGATCATAAAAAAATCACACTCATTACGACTTTTATCCCTTATGGTTTGCTTAGTTGGTTCATAACTGCACACTCACTATCTTCTCACATAGACTTCAGTGGGCATAAAATAGCTTAAACACTTACACATTTAGAGTAAGCAGCATTTTTTATCAAATATGTAATATATGGTTAGACCAAAGAAAACAGCTTGTTACTGTTTACATTCATTTTCAGGTCAACTGACAGTTGAAGACCTTTTTAAAATAACTGCAAAATTTGCACTACTGATGTAAACAGCAACATGCATGCTTATTAATTTCCAATTCAATCCTAATATATGTCTCCACAACCTGAATTTAACTGTACAAGAGATGATTGGAAACCAATTACAACCTTCAAACTTTGGATACAATCCAAATTGTTTGTTTTGTGCAGAAAAATGCTGAAAAGTTATACCAAAACTGTGGGAATGATCTCTATCCTGTGCATAACAAGTGTCTCTGTGTGTGTGTATAGCAAAGACATATGTATGTATGTATGTATACACATGCATACGTATATGTTTGGGGGGTTTTTTCTACACATTCCTGTATTATTGTTTGAAAAAGCATTGTGTGAGTATAACAATTATGATCACAATCCATCAATCATCCATCTTGTTTATACCTATATATGTTTATAGGTGCGTATAGAGAAAGGAGTCTTCTGTATTGCCCTTTTTTTTGGATGTGCTTTCTCTTGTGGCATTTTTATCTTCGAGGTTATCATCGATTCACCCTCTGCCTCTGCCTCTTGAGCTGCTGTAATATGCAAATTTATGCAGTGAGGGATCAATAGAGTCTTATCTATTTTTATCTTAACATTTGCAGAGTAATAACGAGACCACACTCAAGCACACATACAGTATGTAGGTTACTCTCCCTGACCGGTCTGCTCAGAATTCCTCGTGATGCTGTCCAAGTTAAAATATCTTGAGGTTCTGTGAGGGTGTGAATGTGTGGGTACACGTAGATGTCGGTTTGTGGGTGTGTGAAGGAGACAGGAAGATACAGTAACTACATATTGTAAAGCAGAGTATATTTGGCAGATTTATTCTTAGTTGGACCTTTTTTTTTTTCTTTTTTTTTTAAAAATCCAGATACGTGCATGTATGTATGAGAAATATTCAAACCACCAAATCAGCTTTACCTTGTGTGTCTGTCCAGAAGAATAAAATGTATTTTTCATGACAGGGGGATGTTTTATGTACAGAATGGAAATGTATCTCACCCTCTTCTTAAACCCTCCAGTAGGGGATTGCATCCATGCACTGTGGCAGTTTGGATGATAGTGTGAAATAAATGGTGTCATTTTATTAACATCAAACACACCCATTAATGCTTCTAAGAGGATGAAAACATACCACAGCCAAGAAAATCAGCATGTGACGCTAAGAAATGCTCATTTTATTTCCCTGTTTTCTTCATCCTTTGGTAGAAGGGAGGAATGTGAGGGCATGACAGGTTTGACATGTTTAGTGTGGTGTCACGGGTGACACTGCTGCACTGTACGGCCAACACCTCTGAGGTATTCTCACACCTGTTTGGTTTGCAGCAGTCGTTCTCACCCTATAGTGGCTTGTTTTGTACGTGAGAGCTCTGGAACCACAGTAGGACCTTGCTTTGAGGCTGGTTTGTAAGTGCATTTCCAAGCAAACCACAGATCTTTGATTGAATTGGCAGTGTTATCTACACAGAACATTATGGGTTAAAGAAAGCTGTGGACTGTTAGTTAATGGCATGCTCCTTGATTTTCTAATAGCACCTAAAACTTACCTGTAAATGACACTGTTTTCTCCCTTGATAACTCAGTTATATGGAGTATGTACTTAGCTGTGAAGGTGGCCTTGATTCTCGTCTTTCTGTGTTCTGGGACATTTACCACAGGAGTGTCTTAGCTAATGGACACGCGCCTCTGACAGCACAGACAATTGCTTTCACATGACACACTGAATCTGTGTGTGTTTGTGTGTGTGAGAGACAGCTCAGACAGATTCTTTTAAATATTTAGCAGGAACTCTTTCTTTTCTTCTTTGCGAGATCCCCTTTATTGTACGAGCCAGCATAGGATAACATCCCCTTGGCTCAAGTTAAAACTTCTTTATTCAAAGTGAAAAGCAGACATCAATAAATTGATAAAAATTGGAGTGAACCTATTTTGGCAACAATTCACATCTCCCCATCAACCTCCTATGAATTACACCACCTATGTGCTTTGCCTTGCTCTCCATCTGAAAGCACCTTTAGGCTCACAGTCTTCACTTAATTCTTTCTGGTTGTGTTGCTGAGGGCACAGAGTGTGTTTTATTTTTTCAAGCAAATGCTGAATGCCAAAATCCAAAGTGGCTTTAATAGAGTGCTGCATTTATAAAAGGGATGTGGTAGTCTTATGCTATACTGTGACAAAGGCTAGTTCACATGCGACGAAAGCTTCTTTTATGCAACTGTTCTGTGCCGGCAGCTAAAATACAGATGCCTGGCAGGCACAGAGCCTATTAACCTTGAATTTCAGAGGATCATTGCACTGCCCTAGAGCTGTGCTTTATGGTAACATGTTCTTATGTGTATTATAGATGCGTTGCTAGCTACATTTAACATGCTACAGAAATTATTGATAGAGAGTACCATGAGTAAATTGATCTGAATTAATTCTCTCTTCATTCAGCTTATTAATTTATTGATTATTTATAGTGTTTTTGCAATATATGTGATGGTATTGTTCACTATAATGTAGTCTGAAGTCAATAGGGCGACACAGAAAAGATTATGAGAATATTTAGTGAGTAAATATAGCTCTTGAGGTTCTGAAAGGATAGAAACAAAAGTGGTGAACCTACTGCCTTTTATATTACATTACATTCATTTTGCACATGCCTTTATCCAAAGCAACTTCAAGTAACTAGATTTTGCTATTACAATTTCACTCTGTTTTGGCTTAGCAATGCCAAAGACAATAGCAATTTATTAAAAGAAATACAAGCTAGAGAATTTGCTTTCCTCATTGAAGAATGATAATTGATGCAGCCAAGATATTCCTCCAGCCTCAACACAGTTGCTGTGGAGGTAGGACCGGCTATGGAAGACTAATCATGATGGGCTGAAGTTACCTTTGCAAGTACCAGTGTTATGTTTTAGCTTTCAGGAGCCACCAGTACTCAGTTCAGGATGCTGGGGAACATCGTAGGCTGCTGCATCCTGAATGAGCCTCAGGGGTCAGATGGCATACAGTATGTTGACACAGGCAGGGGTAATTTACATTTGTCTTCTGGGTGAGGACATATCATCCTGCTGTTTTGTTGAAAGAGTCTGCAGGAGCGAGCTGTCGCAGTGATGTCAAAAGTGAAGGATAACTGGTGATTCTGTGTCACACCCATGTTTCTTCCAGTTCAAAGCACCACTGAAGGCCTCATTACCATTGAGCTGTGGATGGTAATAGAGAGGTCATGTATGGGAGACATGTCCTCTGGATGGAAGAGCAGCTTGGTCTCATCAAGGTCAACCTCCAGGTCCTGTACATGAAAACGCAAGACATATAGAGATTCAGTGCTGCCACTCGGGTTTCAGAATGGGGAAAAGTTGAGTGTGAGGGGGGTTGATTGAACTGCTAAGTGTGGCAAAAAATTATTTTTCATTAATCTTTACCCTTGCACTTCATGAGATGCCTTTTTATGTCCGTGTTGGATCATGACTTAACTGGCGTATTGCAGCTGAAATAGCTTCATGCTCTAGATTTTATCCTTGGCAAATGATGAATGTAGTGCCCTTCATACTAAAACAATGGTGTGTAACATGTATTTTAATGACTGTAGCGACTCTGATCCATAAAAGAGATGAAAACACACATATAATCACATTAGATGTTCTTCGGCATCACTCATGTATGCACACATAAGCATTCTGAGGCATCGTGAAAGCAATGTTATGGCGCAGAAATCGTCTTGTGACCACGATATCTGATAGCTCGGTGATGGATGCACTCCGGCATGTTTTGAAAAATAGAGCTTTGATGTAATGGTCCGGAAATAGCGTTGTAGACCAGATATTACACAGCATCATCATGAATCAGACTCTTAAAGTACCACTCCACTGTGAGCCCCCCCCAAAGATCTCATATTACACTTCTTCCTCTCTCCTTCTCTTTTTTCTTTCACTGCTTCTCTTTCCTTCACAGTCATAATGCTTAGGAGTACCTTTGACTATTGGATCTAAAATCAATCGTCAAGTGGTGTATGTGTGTCTTGATGTATATCTGGTGTAGCCTATCCTTTTGTGTCTATGTGTTTGTGTGTGTGTGTGTGTGTGTGTGTGCTGTAAACATGCATTTGCATATGTGTCTAAGGATTTAAGTGCGCATGTGTCCATCTGCGTGTTCTCTCACTCCAATCAGACTGACCTTGGCGGTGATCTTCTCGTATTTCTGTCACATGCTCCTATATATCACCCAGCTGGTTGCGTTTGACTGTATCTGCCTGTGATTGGTTCCATTAGGTCCAGCTCAGTCAGAAGGCAAAGTGGGGGAGGGGAGAAAGCAAGTTAAATAAGGATTTTTAAGCCTTAAAGCTAAAAAAAAAACGCTTGTGCAAAATGATCTGCAAGTCAATATCAGCTATGTAGATGGATTAAAATTGATTTTTCGCTAACCACCAACTGTCTGATATGCTGTAGGTTAGCAGCACTTACAAGGAACAGGAAATCTGTTTAGGTGTGAATTTATCCACGTAAGAGCATCAAAAATGGAACTGTAATAAGAGTAATTCTCTGTAGTGATACTACTGATTTTTGTGTCAGAACTTGGTGTCCTTGTATATAAACTGAATGTAAAAAAGTGAAAACTAGCTCCAGCTCCAGCATTTAAAGCAGTAACACGCTGCTTATACACTGAACCACAAGAATAAATAATATCCTGATGTCATACATCAGTCAGAGGAACCAACCAGTACATGTACTTTAATACTTAAACTGCATTTTGCTTATAATATTAAAATAATTTGCCTTAAATAAGGTTTTTTTTTTCTTTGGGGAATTTAATGAATTTTACCTTGCCATATTGATATATACGCAATTTTTAAATGTGCATACCTCCTCAACCACTGGCAGTCAGTAATAAAAACCCATAAGCCACCATCAGTGGTTAAAGAAGTATGCAGATTTAAAAATAGCATAAACAAAAATATATAGCTGTTCACACACACAGAAAGGACAATGTGCAAGCATACTGTTAAGTATGCCCATGATTTTTCGCCTATAGAGATAATGCACCGAGTCGCACAGTGCGAACGATGCTAGCACTGCAATCTGTAGCCATGCTCTACTCTACGCTCAGCAGGGTTTATGCAATTTGCCCAAAATCCTTGTGAGTGGCTACTGCAATGCACTGTGCATAGAAATGATTTGAAGCTGCATGATTTTGGCTCAGATGATAATCACTGTGTTCACAGGCAATCAGTGAGAAGTGCTACCTTGACCTTGTGATGCTCAGTGTGTGAAATACGCGGTGTGACGTGAGTATGTGAACTGGTTGATATGCAGGAGTCTCACAGTCAAAGTGTGAGACGAAGCAGCTCTGCTTACTGGTGAGGATGTGAAGGGTGACATTTTGCCTGTAGCAGAGCAGCTTTAGCCTCAGAATTTTAGCCTAATATGACTGATGTAGTCAATAAGTGTATGTTTTAGACTTCTTTTACAAGATCCCTGTTTAACTGCTAGAAACATGGAAAAGTCAGTGTTTTAACTTTCTAACAAAACAACCTTAGCAACAGATGAGAGAATCTGCAAGCAACAGTTGCCATTTCAGACAGCAAGACAAACAGTTGTTGACTAAAAACAAGAAACCTGCTTTTGTTTGAAACAAAAAAAAACACATGAATTTTAAGTAGAATCAGCTGCTGTTGAAAATCATTGAATCACTGAAAATCCATATCAGTTGTGCCTCTCTCAGTTCTCTTACACTACATGATCAATGTTCTGTCGTCAACGTAAAACACCCATTCAGATGAGAGCTCAGTCTGTATGTGGTTAGCATCCCTTTCATTTGTCTTCTTGTGTGTTCATGTTTGTGTGTCTGTGTTTGTGGTTGGTTGCTCATGTGGGCACATCCACGGCGGTGCTTGCCTGTGCGTGTGGTACGTGTGCGCTCGGCCTTGCTCAGTGCAGCAGTATCAAAGTGCACTAATTGAATAAGGAATAATTGTGATGTATTTAGGCAGCTGCTGACCCCTGTTGCTCAAGTGGGTAAAGCCATTAGCTTAAGCATTAGGTTTACTCAGTGGGCACAGGAAAACAAAGGCGAGGAGTGGAAGCGAGCGAACAGGAAGGCAGTGGGTTAGCTGAGTGGCTTTAGAATTCATGCCTTTTTGTTTTGCATTATGTTGGTTCAAAATAACCAATGTAGCCTAGAAACTTCAAGGCACAGATGACCATGTAAACCCTTAATTCACTCCAGAAAATGACCAACAGGAGTTGAAAGGTTTTCCAGTGGCAACTGCAATATATGATGATCTCTTTTATGCTTTCAATGAAAATCAGTGTGGAGAGTGTGCACATCATTAGGACTTAATGTACTCTCATTCTGCACACGCTTCATCTTGATTGCCTCAAATCATTTTGCAATGTGTGACGTATTCCAAGTGCATCTCCTGCCAACACTGATGTCCATCATTCCATTTGTGCTTTACTACAAACACAGTGAATGTAGAACTTAAAAGCCTCTCAGAAACAATTTGAACCTGTCAAGTGCACAAATAAATTGCAAATATTTTGGATTGAAACACCTAGATCAGGAAACACTGATAAGTTACATTTAAGTATGTGAGCAAACTTTCCAGAGGTTACTTCCTTCTTTTTGGTAATACAATGTCAGAAAACAGTCAAACCACAATGTCCATTGAGTAGCTGTTCTGGAACTCTCAGTCATTTAAATGAGTTAAATTTTTTCAAGGTTAAGAATCTAATTTGTATGCATACTTGATGTTTTTGTGCCAAAAAGAGGTTATTTAAGTGCTAAAAAAAACAAAAAGAAAGAGAGGAAATTTCTATATTTACAATTTCAGGACAACTAATCAATCTAAACTCAATGACAATCATGTCATTAAAATATTTTTGTATGCAGGAAGATTCTTTTCACACAAATCAGCATTATGCATATGTGTGTAATAAACAAAATGAGAGGCACCTACAGTCTTCTGAATGAAGCCTTTTATTGTTTTGTTTGTTGGTTGCACACTGTTTTATTTTATGTTTTATTACTAGTATTTAATTTTTTATTGTCGATTTGCCTCTGTCCTGTTATGTTTTAATCTTGTTGCAGGTATGTAAAGCACATTGTTATACTGTTTAGAAAGTGCTTCATGAATAATGTTTATTATTATCATAACATGTATCTGCAGTAGTAATCAATCAAAAACACTGTATGCTTTGACATTAAAGGCTATACATAGAGAGCTTTGTCTCAATCTTTGCGTGCCATGTTCTTTTTATGTGATTGAAATAGAACTGAATAAATGCTCCACGTCAAAGAGATATTGAGAGATATGCATTAAAATAATCTACCAGTACTTAATTCAGCTACAGCCAGCAGGATTCTGACAAATGGAAGACGAATCTATATGAGCCTCTGTATGTGCACCACTCTCCTTACAACTGTATAGTTTTCTAAAAAATAAAGTCAGTGTTTGCAGTGATCTAATTTTCTGTGTCACCTAAATCTTTTGAAATAGTATTTCTGTGTGGATGTTGATGGCTGTTTGAATTGGAGGCTGTTTTGCTGTAAACACTGAGAGACTGGCACTCTGAGACTGTTGGAGAACACTTTCAACATGTGAAGGGTTTTCCTAACTCTGACATGACTTATCTATTTTAACAAAAGCAGTGCCATAGTAAACTACGTGACACTACTCAACAAAAAGCCCTGCAAACTGCTGGATATCACTTTAGGAAGACTGGGTACTTTCCTACCTTTAACGCCACATTGATGGCATATTACGGAAAACTAGAGTTTACTTGTAGACTGTAAAAAATAGTACTTTTCAGCTTTTAGGGATTCTTTTCTTTTTTAAGTTAACGCCTAAACATACAGTTTCAGGATCACATCTACACATTTAAACAACATTCTGTCTCTGGTATGAGTATAAACTTTGGTTTCTGCACAGAATAAATTATCATTGGTTTCAAATAAAATATGACAACAAAGAATTAGCGTGTTTATGATCAGACATGGCGGCAGGCTGCTGCTTGCATGCTCCTCACCCACTTAGGCAATGAGTTGTTTCTGTGTCACCTAACATCTGATTAGACTAACGGCAATTCATTACAGGTTTAGATTATTATCCAGAGCTTGCACAGAGATAAAACACAGCTGTGTGCTGAGTTGGACTTGACTGCTGCATCAAAACAAATCAAAGCCATCTGAATTACAGATAAATGGCATCCTGGTGAATGGTGAAGTTACAGATGATTCACGGGGAAACCCACTGTTTGAACACCCCTAATAAGATTTCAGCTTTTGTATTTTTCAGTTCAGATGACCGTTTCACTAACTGTTGATAAAAGAATTTTGCAGTGAATGCAGTTTGTATTTCATGAGGGCTGCATCTGACCTTGTTTAACAAATTGGATTTGGTTGTTCAATACAAATAATAGACTCTTTATTTTTTTCATACAGACTATAAAGCCCTTGACTCTATTTTATTAGAAAAAAATATAGCAATAAAATTAAGCATTGGCCTCTGAACTGTTTCTATTCTCAGATTGCAATTTAATCTGAACAGATCATATAACAAAACATAGTTTTTAGTCCCATAATACCATAATACCACCAAAACATAAAATTATATAAATGAAGAGTAATAAAACAATAAAAAATAAAACCATTTTTTTAACAGACCCACAGCTTTACGAAAAAAAAGTGGCTCATAGTATGGTAATACGGCGACATATAGTTGTATATCTCTTGTCAGAAGGCAGCAGTGTGAAAAGGCTGTGGCTGAGGCTGTATTACTCAGTAGATGACCGGTAGATGGGTACCAATGAACTCCAGTGACCAAAATGAACTAGATTTCTTATTCAATATTGCAATGAATGGTTTGCCACAAAACATATGGCCTTAAATGTGTCACTCATTTATTAAAAGTACATTCTGTGCAGAAAAAACAGAACAGTAGCAAAAAAAAGTCTACTGAAATCTTCAACCATGGCTTCTTGGCAGCTTTATAAAGGGTTTGAATGTGTGAGTACCTCCATGTCGTCGCTCTTAACTGCCAAGTCATTTTGCTAGTTATCCCTGTGAGATTTGAATGCAGCCTAAGATCAGTTTCAGTGTATAAAGCGTGAGGAGAATCCATTTGAGCTGTACAGGAAGCCAGTTGTTCATCAGTGAGCAAGCCGGGGGTGAAAACTGGCTTTATGGAAGACCTTCAGGGAGCCGGGGTTTCAGCATGGAGGGTTTACAGAGAAATGGATGAAAGCAGGCTGCACACACGTGTGAAACTGGATTGTATTTTACACACCACTACAAACAGAGCTTAATTTGTCTTCTTGCCCATAATCCCTTTGGTTAATTCACTATTCCATTTGATCGCAGTGGTCCTACATGTCACCTCAAGCTAGAACCTAGACAGTATCGTGTACGTTGATGGAGAAGGCGTTTGTGTGTGAAATGGAGCTCAATACTGGTGTGATCTTTTTTTTCTCATATGTGCTTGACAGCTAGCATATATCCCTCCTTTCCTTATAGCAAGTGATGTACAAGGTTTGCATGTCACATTCAAGTGTGATAGCGGCTCAGCATCGTCCATTCTACCTTGTCTCTTACTGCTAAATGAAATTCGTCCATCTCCCTTTTCCTTTCACAGCTCAGCACTCATTTTAATTAGCTCGCTCTCTGATCTCTCTTTCTTCCTCTCCCTCTCTAATAATTCTCGCTCGTTTCCTTACCATTTCTCTGTCTCTCTCACTCATTCAGTCTCATTACAGTCATTTCTCAGTGTAATTAATGAGCTGATATCTGCTTTCGTGTCACAAGGGTCATGAGCTTTCTCTGCTCTCCTTCTCTTTTCCTCTCCCTGCGTAGCGCCAGTGCGTATTAGTCATCTGGCGCTCTATTTAGTTTGCCGCTCTGTACTTCTGCTCCTCTCTCTCTGCACTCAAACGGAGAGGAGAGAAAAACAGGGATTGTATGACCTCCAACATCGCGGCAGATTTCAGCTCAGTGATTATGCCAAGAAATGAAAGAGATATAGAGCAAGAAAAGCCCACACAGCTAGACTAAAGAAGGTTGACTGGCTCCTTAGTCCTGGTTAGATATTTGATATATGGATGTACAGCACTTTTATCAACCAGCAGTAGATTTTAATCACACTGACACCTTTCAGGTAGCAGAAAAAGTAACAATCACTGAAACGGACACTAAATTGATTTCCCAACAATCAATCCTTCTAGCAATCATTCTAACATCCTTTGCTGCAAAGACCTTTGATGCATATCAAAACATTAAACAATGCACAGCTATTGTATTTGTCCACATCAGATACTGTTTGGTGTGCATGTAGTCTCAATTCCAGCAAAAGGATTATAGGATGGTGAAATTCCATCTATCCAATTTTTTTTTCTCATTTTAAACCAAGTCAATGAAAAGATAAAAAAATAAGAAAACAGATCTATTCAAATAAAAGTATTGTCTGTGTATTCCAAGCCTCATAGAACTTTTTGCTAAATGCCACAGTTCAGTGTTGTTACACCTTATTTACTCAAAACACATCAACAATCCAAAACGTTACAGTTGTTCACATGTTCTCCTTTACTTAAACTTTTTATTTTGATTTGGTGGCTCTAAAACCTTTTTACACCATGAAATCATATGCAATGTATCTGGATACCCTGTCCATATAATGAACAACTCATGTTAATGCAAAGTGTATGAATTCATGCTAAAATACACTATAATCAGATTGCAGTCTGAACATTCGATCTTAGCCAGAGGTAAAGGTAATGCAATGTAACCACAAGCTTCACAACATAAACTATCCAGAAGGTTAAAAAAAAACACTCTTAACCTACCTTTTCCTGTTAGCTTGAACAAGCTATGCAAAAGCTACAAATACTAGCAGTACTGATTAAAAAAGTTTTGAGGCTTGGGACCTCACCGTGGTTGTTGTTAAGTCCATCAGCCCCCACATAGCAAATTTTTGTAGTGAGAATAAATGAGAAATCCAGCAGTTTCATCAACAATTATAATAATGATGCCTGTTAAGTCCAGATGTTAATACAAAGGTGTGTGAAACCGATATTGTTAAAGAAAATGTGATCATTTGAGAAGTCAGTTTTTCAGCTTTGGGTGTAAATGGGGCCTAAAACAATGTCAAATGCATTGAATTCCCCTTTGTGGTGTTCAAGTGTCACTGGCATGTAAATGAACAAATATTCTCATATACCAAGCTTCATTCCCAAAAGGCTTTTGTTAGTTTCGTCAGGTTGTAATTTTAATGAGACTTGAAATTCACCAATAAAACAGATTAATCAATCAGCAGTCCAAATTTTTTTCAAGAGTTTGAACAAGATGCATTAATTCATTATATGCATTTATCATATTTTATTTGAACAAAATAATTTAAAAAAGAATATTGCAACATACATCTCTACACTGTTCTCATACAAATAGTTTGGTTTAATGCAAAATCGTTTGATCAGTTTTTTGAGAAAGTGTGAGAAAAACCTCAAGCACTCTTTCACCCTCACCCAGCAGGTGTTATGTGTGTGTGTATAAATGTGTAGGCATCTGGGTGTGACTGTATGTGTGTGTGAAAGAGAGAACGTGTGTGTGTTTGCTCTGTGATCCCTTTAATCCTGATTCTCCTATGTCCTTCAGGCCCCAATCAAGGTTGTCATTAATAAGCATTTTCTCTCCCTGCCTCGCCGTGCTCTCTCTCTCTGTCTAAACCTTTCCTAATTAACTACAAGCACTGCTGCTTACTAATGACTGGATATGCGGATATATAATGTGTGTGTGTGAGCGTGTTTATGTGTGGCATGAATGGCCACGCATAGCTAAACTTCTGGACTATTAATGTCTAGTGAACATCTCCTCTGGTTTTATCAGCGCTGCCAAAAAGTTGGTTATGATTCAGCTCAAATTCCTTTGAGTTTGTCTCGTCATGTCTGATCATTAAGATTTTTTTCTTTAATTTAACAGAATCAAAATTCTGTCCAGTTGTCAAACAACTGTGTTAATGTTATTCACAATATTCTCAATGCATACCAGCACATCACATTGACAACAGGCCCTTGTAGAGTGCAAGTCATCCTCAACACTGCTCTTATCATCCTACTTTCAATATATATACACTCAACTTCCCATATAGCTCTCTGCATCCAGAATGAGTTGAAATAGAAGGAAGCGCAGTGGGCGATAAGTAGTCTATTAGTCCAGTGTAGCATGAGAAAATGATACTGAAGAGTAAACACTGTCGAACAGTCTGCACAGTGTAAAGCATACAGGTTTCTTCTCACATTGCATACTGAAGACTTTGTAGAAACACTGGGAAGATATAAAAATAGGATGTTAACAAATGGATGATATATCCAGGTAATTTAATTGGGTGATGAAATTACTTTGCCTGTCATTTCATTTATTTATCTAAAGAGTGGCTATATGCTCAGTTGCTATTGAAAAGGGTCCAATGTCATTAATGTCTCCATTTCTCTCTCGCTTTGTCTCCATCTGTCTCATCTTACAGGTGTCGCGTCCAGGTGGGGTGGTAGCCATGGAGAGGCTGTTGCTGTGTGTAATGCTGGCAGTTGCCATGGCTGTACGGGCACAGATCTGCCCGAAGCGCTGCGTGTGTCAGATTCTGTCACCCAACCTGGCAACCCTCTGCGCTAAAAAAGGTCTACTGTTTGTACCGCCGAACATTGATAGGCATACAGTGGAGCTACGGCTGGCTGACAATTTTGTCACAAGGTAACGGTCACATGGATGATACGTCTACCAAGAGAGCTCACACTTTATACCATCTCACTGTCTTACTAATTCAAAACAGCCTCATTATTTCAATTAGACCTCTGTTTTGACATAGTTAGGGTTGTTTGGTGTTCACAATGTCAAAAATTTTAAACTTTTTCCACAACCGGATTAATTTTTAACATAACCAACATATTTCAACTGTTTTCTGTACATATTTAGACACAGGAAAAAAAAAACAATTTTGTGTTTTAATGTTAACACAAGTGGAGTGTTTTTCTGAGCCAGTGTTGTAAGTAGTCAACTGATATATTTAAGGCAGCATCCCTAGTCTGCCTTAATATGAGGGTTTAAAATGACATATTTCAAAAACCCTCTCACAAACTTTGCCTTTAAACCAGCAACTAACAGGAATTTCAAAACTTCACCTGCCAGACTTTCACCCCTCTCACATCAGTTCAAAATTTATGTTGAAGTTTAGTTGTGAGAACGATGTCATCTACAAGATAGCAACAGTACATTAAACTGGCAACAGGTCATTGACAAGGTCATGCCTCCTGATACAAGGAAGAATCTTACATAGAACTCTTCCCTTTCATTTTAGTTATAGCATAAATTTAAAATCTTTGTTTCCATTAAGCTACTTTTATGTAAATTATGAATTAAAAATCTGACGGGGAACAGCAGATTTCTAATACTTATTTCCTTTAACTAGGCCAAATAAAAAACAAGGAACAACAACATGGTTATATCCAAAGCTTTTACTCTGAGATTTTAGGCCCAAAGACTGTGAATATTGACTGTGAATACTGACTGTCAGTTCAGTCACATAGTACAGCAGCTTCAGTAAACATGTCTGTTACCTCAAACCAAAAGGGAGCTGTTGGCTATGTTAAGAAAGCTTTAGGTCTTTAAGTGCCGTCTACAAACATAGACCTGTACTGGTTTCCCATGAGCACTCAGGCTTGCAGGGAAGCCATTAGGCCCATATGGAGGAGAGTCATGAAGAAAGCGAGGAAGCCAGCGGTATGACAGGTCCCCCCCCCCAGCTGACCCACAAACAGGGGGCTGTTGGGTGGCCAACAGGTCGCCATGTCAGTTTACAGCCAGTATTAACAAAGAGGGTCTCACCATCCTTTATGAATTTAGCTTTTTTCAGATGAATTTAAGCAGTGAGAAAAACTCCAACAGGACAAATTAAACTCCCTTATTTCAACAAAAAGATGATAAATGATATACATTTTTTATATTATAATAGTGCTACTTCACTGAGCCAACTATCAACAATCAATCTCTTAGTTCTTGAACAACTAAACATCCTAATTCTTGGAAAGCTCAGTCTTAATACGTGAGAATGAACAATTCTTCCTTAAAGGTGAAGGATCAGAGTCACTGATCTTTATGACGTCATATGACGACAAAGCCTGGAGCTTCTCCAGTAAAGATGAGTAAGTGGCTATAATTTTGGACAGAGTGGCATCACCAAGGGTGCATTCAATGGTGATACGCTATTTGCTGGTGTAAGGATAAAATAAAACTCATGTAGGTGTTGAACAAAAGCAAATTCTTCAAGGCTCAGAAAAAGTCACACTCAGTTCATAGTGAATGGAGAAGCTCAAAGCTGAGTGCTATTGGCTTGCAGCTCAGAGCTTTGGTTCTCCAGTTTGTATTCTGTGGAGAAAGCTGTTTACGCTCACAAATATTGAATTAGCTCCACAGGATAAAAGGGATACTATATGTCAGGTTTGTTTTTCATGAATCTGGCTTTTTTATATAGAAAGAATTTAAACCATTAAATGTCTTCCTTTAATCCCGCTGAAAGACTGTCAAATATGGAACATCCTAGTTTACAGGAATACTCAAATATTGAGAAATTATTTTTCTATCAGCAGACTTTCTATGAGAACTACAGTTCAGTTCAAAGTTTGGCTTTTTGGAACTGCAGGCTTTACTCATATTCAAATGTCAGATGTGGAGGATATATAATAGATATTGGGTTTTTTTTGCATTTACTCATCTGTACCCACAGTGTGAAGAGGAAAGACTTTGCAAACATGACACGGTTGGTGGATTTAACATTATCCAGAAACACCATCTCCTACATCACACCTCATGCCTTTGCCGATCTGGAAAACCTCAGAGCTCTACACCTCAACAGGTAGGGATGTGCACACAAGCCCTCTTCATTGACTGCTATGTGATGGATATGGCATGAATTCTCTTTGATAAATGTGACGTGTCTCTTCATCCATCTGTAGTAACAGACTGACGAGGATAGGCAACGACACATTCAGCGGGATGTCCAAGCTTCACCACCTCATTCTGAACAACAACCAGTTGATGCTGATCCACCAGGGAGCATTCAACGACCTGCTGGCGCTGGAAGAATTGGATCTCAGCTACAACAACCTGGACTCAATTCCGTGGGAGGCCATCCAGGTCGGGATCTCTTTAAGCTGCAGCAGCCTTTTAAACCTGTTTCGCTAAAGGGCCTTTGGAAGAAGTCAATCCCAAGCACAATATAACAGCCATGAAACCTTTTTGGAAATTTATTTGAGATTAAAATAAAAAGAGATCTAAAGGGCTTTGAGCAGAGGCTGTTATGTTGGCTATTTATTAAACTGAAATACAGTTGTCATTGGTCTTCTCACTGAAGAAGGATTTCTATTTCTAAGCATTTTCAGTGTGAACACTTACAGTTTTATGAGAGCTCATTTTTTAGCCACTGAGAAATTTTAATATGTTATAAAATGTCAGGACCTCTGTTTATCAGCTGACTAAAACAAATCAGCACTTTAGCAGACTGAGTACTTTGAGTCAAGTTTAATAAATAGGTACTGTAGTTGATGACATTGACAAACCACATGGTGACCTTGTTGATTTCAGTTCGACTACACAGTTAAAACCAAGACATGTTATGACTGTATTTTAACATCCTTTTGAAAGGTAGATGGATAATATAGTTCTTCTTTCTTTTATTTTCATTCCTGCAGAAAATGACCAGCCTCCACACGTTGAGTTTAGACCACAACATGTTGGACTTCATTCCCGAGGGGACATTTTCCCTGCTGCAGAAGCTCAACAGGCTGGACGTCACCTCCAATAAACTCCAAAAGCTGCCGCCAGACCCACTTTTTCTACGAGCACAGGTACTTTCAGAACTTTTATTACCCTAAAATTAAAAAACAACCACAAAAAGACCTAAAACTTTACTATGTAAGCAGGTCTTGCTTCTATTTAACAATTTCTCACATGCAGATCGACTCAATTCCAACTAAATTTTGAGTCACAAGTTATGAATGTGCAGTAGCTGCCCTTTTGTACATAATTGACAATTGTTTGTAAAAGTGTGATAAAATTAGCTTCTAATGACTATTTATGTCTCTTTCTTACTCAAAAATCCTTTTGTCCTCAATTCTCACATCACTGCTACTGGCCACCTAGTGTCCATGGCAATTAGAGTGGTTCAGTGCGGATTGCACATTCATGGTAGTCAAAGATCATTTCATTTTAAGTCTAATCACTGCAATTCTGCAAAAAGCAAGTTTGATTTTCTTTGAGAATTTATGCTTATTTCAATTATATAACTATAATTACTTTATTTCTCTTTCTTATCTGTTCATGTGGAAAAGAGCCAGGCACCAGACACTTAAGTTGCCCAGGTGGAAAATGGTTGAACCAGGCAGTCGTCTATTAACATGGAATTAAGTGTAAAGCAGGTTTTGTGCTGGAAGATGACATCCTTTTTGCCTAACAAAGTTTTTTTAAAAATCAAATCATTGTTTCAAACTTCCAGGTTCTTGCCACGTCAGGAGTTCTGACCTCCTCTTCCTTTGCGCTGTCGTTTGGTGGGAACCCCCTTCACTGTAACTGTGAGTTACTGTGGCTGCGAAGGCTGAACAGAGAGGACGACCTTGAGACATGCGCGTCACCCCAGCACCTCTCCGGCAGATACTTCTGGTCCATTCCTGAGGAGGAGTTTCTCTGCGAGCCTCCCCTCATCACCAGATTTTCCCATGAGATGAGGGTGCTTGAAGGACAGAGAGTTGCACTTAGGTATCCAAACTTGTTTTGAGCAGAGATGAAAAAAAACAATCTGAAAACATACAAACTGTAAAAATAATTAAAGTTCCCTCATTTCTTATAGCTGCACTGCAGTCTGTCCCACCTGACTAGCACAAAAACCCAAACATACACACTTAATTCCTGTAGCTGTGCATTCTGTTTACATTCCACTCAGGAATAAATGAAATGCTCCTCTGTTGGATTAAGCACAAGACATGGACATCAAGCTAAAATTTTAAGAAGGGCGAAACTAAATCAAGTCAACAACAGGTCTGAGAGACGATGATTACCTCATTTGCATATATATTGGTCACACGCTCCCAATCATGATAGATGTTTCAAATATGGAATTATGATGAAATTTAGAAACAGGGGGCAAAGGAAATCAATGAGATACTATTATTCTCTTTTCTTATTGTTTCTTGACTTCAGCTTCATATATGAGGTATAAATAGAGGGTTATGAGTGGGTCAACCCACCTAACATTTCTCATCTTCTGCAGCATCCATTGTAATGCAACATCCAACTGTCAAACGCAAGGGAAATATAGTGGCACATGATAATGTGTTGATAGTATTTTATATTATTGTTTCATCCATTATTTTACCAATTTTTTATAACATGATATTTATACTTCTTAAATATATGACTATTGATTTCATTCTTCCTCTTTCACTTAAAAAATAGTCTCAACTTCATATAATACTTAGCTCACTTTAGTTCATAGACAAAGACACTGTTAAACATGTTTGGATAATGATTACAGCCTGACCCTGCAGCAAAGTCTAATGAAAATTACTACACTTCCATGAGATTTATTTTTATCACCCTTTTCTATAATCACAGAAAATGAGAAGGATCGCATTGAACCCAGTGACACTTGTGCCCCTTAATTTTGAACGCTTGTTATTTTGCTAACTTAAAAGTATGATATTGTCATACTGCCATTCATTGGTGGACCTGTACAAAAGGTCACTGAATAGTGTGTAATTTTTTTCATCACTTTCTCAATAATACTGTACATGACTCATGTTCTTTTTTGCACAGTGAATGTCTCAGTCGTTATATGCCTGAAAATCTGGCGTCTCTGCTTCATGGCTGACCCACATTATCACATTAACACATTAACATTTGAAAATGGGCTGCATGTGTAGCTTTTTGGCTTATTGTACTCACATAATAATTCATTTGGCACTGCAATTACTAGTTGGATAGATTTTTTTTGCCTTGCATGAGAGTAAAATGATGTTTTTCAGGTTTTCAGGTCTGCTGATCTGGTCAGCTATAATTTATATCTACACCTTTTGTGTCTTGTGCCCACTTCTTTGTCCCAGTGCCCTGGCAGGGCCTTTTTTATGCTCTAATAGTCTGCAAAAAAGGCTGTAATAAAAATAATATTCTAACTTAAATTATTGTGTCTGTGGAAAAACAGTAAAAAATGTTTGGACTCTTATTCCTCTCATTTTGGTGTTGGGAATCCAAACTGTTTCTTCTGTACAGTTGTCTTGTTTTTAATGTGCTTCTTTCTGCTGGTATTTTCTGTTTAAAGGTGTAAGGCAAGAGGTGATCCTGAGCCAGCCATTCACTGGATATCTCCAGAAGGTAAACTGGTATCAAACTCCTCCAGAACGTTGGTCTACAACAACGGGACTCTGGACATCCTCATCAGTACTGTGAAAGACACCGGCTCCTTCACCTGCATCTCTTCCAACCCTGCTGGTGAAGCCCACCAGACAGTAGATCTGGTTATTATAAAACTTCCCCACATTTCCAATAACACCAACAACATCCAGGAGCCTGACCCAGGATCCTCAGACATTTCAACGTCTACACGAGGCGGAGCCAACGGAAACAATGTGACTGGTGACTCAAAGAGTGGGGTGGATAAAAGGGTGGTGACAGCTGAGGCAACGTCATCGACAGCTCTGATCAAGTTCAACTTCCAGAGGAATATTCCAGGAATTAGGATGTTCCAGATACAGTACAATGGGAGCCAAGATGACTCACTGGTTTACAGGTGAGATTAACAACATCACTGCATCTCAAGTACAGTAGAGTCAGAAAATCCTAGTCTGCACAATACAAACAAGATAATGACAGTGTCATGGTAGAGAAGATTTTAAGTCTGAGCTGTATAGATTTGATTATAGTAGATTAAAAGTAACTCTAAAGAACTTGATCGGGTTCTGTCACTGTGGGAGTTCCTCAGTGGTGCTGTGATAAAGCTAAGAGGGCAACACAGGGGCCCAATGGAGCTGCAGCAAGAGCACGACAGGTGCACTGTGAGGTGGCCACAGGGACACTAAGAGGGGGCTACAAGGTTGCCACAAGAAAGCTGAAAGGGCACTGCAAGGGTTCAGTAAGGGAACTACGGTGATGCCAGGAGAGGACTACATACACTACAAAGGAGCCTTAGGGGGGGCACTATTAATGCGCGAGGGTAAAGAAGGTTGCTATGAGGAACTTTAAGGGCCCTTCAAAGGCCACAATGCTGTGATTTTGTCTGTGAGATAGCTTTTAAATGATCAAATGTGAGAATAAGTGAAATTTGCATTCCTTTTCATAGTATCTGTTGAAAATGAAAATCATGGTAGTGTTAGAGGCTATTTGCTTTTTTTTTGTCATAGCATACGTAGAGACTATATGTTATTGTTTATTACATTAGAGCAAAGACAGATAGCTCATATCAGGGCACATTAGACAAACATGGCGATGAGACAAAGATGGAAAACAAAGATGCCCGACAAATAGCGATGTGAGAGAGTTAATGATTCTCTGACAAACCCGGCAAAACAAGGCCGCTAACCTCATGCTGCTGACTCACCAGGGACGGTCTTAACAGGAAGAGCCCTGCGAGTCCTTCTTGACATTTGCTGTTTGCTCAGGATTACACAGATTAGATTGGAGAATGATTGTTATTTGAGCTAAATATTTACCCTGGTGAAACAGGGGACAGGGAATTAACAAACGCGTAGAGCTTTCATGGAGAAATCTGCCAGCATTATCTGCCTTTCATATCATCTCTAATCCCCATACATACTTCATCAGTGTGCATCATCATCAAGAGCAGAAGGAGTGTTAGGATTGACTGTCTGGGTCAAAACGATGACAAAGCCACATGATGTTACTGATAAAATTCCTCTCTGACATCTTATTTTTTTTATTCACTATGAGCTATGAATTTGTGATCCTTGATCTCTTTCAGTCTTTATCAGTCTTAGATGACATCAATATATATTAACAAACAGCAATCATTCATAGAAGACTCGGCTGGTATTATCTGCCTTGCATATTATTCCTAATCTCAGAACATTATTCATCAGCACTTAACCCCACACAGAGAATGCATCATGGAGAGACGGTGCCGATGGGGTTTAAAGCCGTCTGTCTCCCAGAGATAACATCATGTCTTTTCACATCAAGATAGCTGCTCTTCCTCTCGATCTCCCTCTTTTCCTCTGTTACTCTCTCTTTAATTCACAAAAGCACACCAAAGCCTCTGTGCATTTGTAGCACCGTCATCCTACAAAAGGCTGCGTTTAAACTTTCAGCCCCAGACTTTAAAAAAAAAATAAAAAAATTACTTGTTGGAAAGTATTCAGTTGGAGAGCATGACGGCCACAAAAACAAACAGCTTCCTGTGGGGGCAAGGAGGAGGGCTGATTAGACAGCCTTTCACTACCCACGCTGATCCTTCCTCGCTCTGTCAAGTCATTCAAACCATTTCTTTCTTCCTGTATTTTCATCCTCTCCTTCTCCTTAGGCTCTCTCTCTTTCTCCTTTTTCAACCATATTAGGCTCTAAAGCCATTTGTGTTTCTCCATGTTATTTCGCAGCCCTCTTGTCTTTAGATAGCAGATTGATTTCTATTCAATACCTCTGCTGGGACATAGCAGCAACCCCATTGATTCTCTTTTTTTTTAATTACCCAAACACAGAAGAGAAAGGAGAGGAGGAACAGAGAGCAAGAAAAGTGAACACAAAAGAGGAAAATGTAGGGGAGAGAGTAGGAGGGAGAGAGAACGACAGAAAAGGAAAGACTGAGCTTATTGTCACAGACCAGGCACTTACTTTTTCGTTTCAAAGACAGCTCATTGATCTGCCTTTCATTGACATTTCTGCACTTTGCTCCCCACCTGCTCAACATAATGCTCTCAGGTGTAGGGAAGGTTTTTGTATGTTTCCTTCACATTGTGGATTCAGCTCTGTGTGCAAGAGCGTGATCGTTTCAGGCTTCTTCTTTTTTTTTTACAGACAAATCCTCCCAGTAATGTTCACTTCCTGGACATGCATTTCCCCGCACATCTGAAATGTAACAGTTGTAATACTTGATTTTGTATTGATCCCTGCAGTGAAACCCCTCCCTGAAGCCCTTCTGCAGTGAGGTCAGGGTCAGCTGCAGAACAGCACTCCAGGAGCCGACAGGGATTCAATTTCTTGCTCAAGGATACTTGAGACAGGCAGATGTTTACTGATACGGTACTGCTGTTTTAACGCCAGTACTCCCGCTTAAGTATTGCATTTCTATTCCGGAAGGCAGGCCTGCTGCACTGTCGGTCACGAAAATAAATCCCATCACAACAGAAAATGTAATTAATTGATTTTCATATGAGTATTTTCCTTGTAACATGGATCATTAACTCTCTTAAATCATAATAATTGGTACAGAGGAAAAAAGACGGGCTCACTTTTCACCCAAACCACACAGCTCACACAACTGGATGAATATTTCTGAATCTACCAACCTTTTTAGTCAGCAGGGAAGGACAGCAGCTTTCAACTGTGCAACTAAAGATTTAAACAGCTTCTAGATAAGTGAGATGTATTATTCAAAGCTTAGAATTAATTGGGTTTGCACAATGGGGTTTGGGTTCTTAATTTTGGCTTTTAAAAGTTATTTATGAACCTTTTTCTTCGAACTTCAGGCTTATTTGAGTTAACATCACAGCATGAATTTTTCCTGTAGGTATACAATAAGTGAGAAAAGCTCTTTTGCCTGTGGAGGACTGTATGACCTTCACTTTTTCTTATTAATTTTATCTTCTACCACTTGGGCAAAGTGAAGCATAACACTAATGTGAGATCTTAAATGTGAGCTAAATTCAAGCCAAGTTTACTTCCAAGTTGACGAAATAAAGATCTGACTGGCTTGAAAACCAGTGAGGGCCTAAACAACAAGCGCCTGCTCATTTATGACTGTTATCCTTTTATTTTTCTTTTTTTTTAAACTTTGAATCAAGATTAAAATGCCTCTTGTTTAAAACCTTTACCTTTATGGTTGTACTATTATAAAATAGTTTAATTGCAATGTATTTAATCGCAATTCAAACTGTGATCTCAGTTGGATACACTTTGAAATTTATTTACCCCGTAGACTTAAGCAGGGATTCCTTTTTCTTTTCATCATTATATCTTAATTATCCTCATACTAAAGGGGAATTTTAAATGTTTTTCTGCTCATAATTCCACTGGCTCCCAGGTTATATTAAATGGCAGTTTTTTAAACTGACTATTTTTTCTGAGTATGTTTATTTCAACCAAAAATTGTCCTTAAGGCACTGAACTAGAGCACTCAAAATTTTATTTATTGTACTTTACATTGAAGAAAACTATAGTTTTAAAAAAGAAGCTATATAGTGTGGCCACACACACACACACACACACAGAACAGGAGCGATTTTTTCTCTGTTCTTTTCTGTCTTAAATGCAAACTGTGAGAAACTCAATGAAGTCATCCGCGCAGCCCTTATCTCGGCCTCAGCTGTTAACCTCTCGTATGAGAGACAGGTCAAAGAAAGGCTGATGTGCATGAAATAATGTGTTGACCTTTTACACATGACCTGTCACGGCAGAGGCTTTACATACACTCTTTGGCCTTTACACCTCGCTGGTTTTATTGAATTCTTCACAGCCGTGTTGATGATGATAGTAAAACTCACCGCCAGCATCGACAGCCACGACCATAAAATGGCCGCAGAGTAGAATGAGCTCTTTTTCAGACGTAGAGCCAATTATTGCCCATAATTAAGGCTCTGAATGAATGCAAGCCGTTTGGGATTATATACAGAAGGACTGCACAAATTATAGACTAACCAGATATCTTGTTTAGTCCATAAATAGGTTAAACAATGAGGATGTTTAAAAAAAAGCTGTTGAAGATATTTGTGCCTTTTAATTGTTTTTAAAACAAAAACAAACATAGGCTTGTGCAGCAGAATGTGGCAGCACACTGATGTTCTATTCCTTTAACTTCTTAAATTAATCTTGTAACCCACTTTAAGAATCTTGACATCCAAGTTTGGATGAGCAAAAATGTTATTTGAAGTCCCTTTCACACTGTCACAAATAAAATTCTGGAGAGGAAATATTTATTTATTTAGGATTTTCTTGACATTTAAGTGATCAAACTTAAACAAATTTTGCTTTTTAAAATCATGTAATATGCTTCTGAAGTACCATTTGTAAATTTTTAATCATAAAATGTTTAAAACTCCCTCAAGATAAAACTCACAAATTCATAGAAGGACAGACCTGGCAGTAAAGTGGTATATTTTATAGGGTTTAGTCCTAACAGGTTTTCTTTTGTTTATTTCTTTGTTTGTTTGTTTTTTGCTTGTTTTACTATATGTATTGAAATTTGAATCTCGTACCGTTAGTATGCAATTGAAGCTTTAACAACCAAATAAGGGAAAAAAATAAGAACATTTCACAGAGACACATAAGTAATTAAAAGATTAGAGAAAAGTTTATCTAAATGTTATACATGTTTTTAGTAAATAAGTGTGTAAAACTTACACTTAGAAACAGGTTTATGATTTCTGCTTGTTCCTTTGATCAGTCCAAAGTGTAGAGACAAGGATTGTGGGAAGCTGTTTCTGAGAAAAGAGAACACTGGAAGTATGGTGGGGAGCTAAATCAAGCTAAGCTTTGAAAACAAATCAATAAAATACTGAAATTTTGTTTGTCATGCATATTTCCATAAACAGAAGCCCTACAGAAATGGTTCATTTAAGGCTTAAGTGGAATGTAGTTCGGGGGGGGGGGGGGGGGGGGGGGGGGGGGGGGGGGGGGGGGGGGGGGGGGGGGGGGGGGGGGGGGGGGGGGG
>JAQMCX010000017.1:8454673-8490364 GCA_029814765.1 Acanthurus leucopareius | reverse complement strand
TCTATACAAACCACCCACCCCCACCACCCTGTTTCCTTTTTTGCTTCCGTTTCATGTTTTTCAACCCCCCCCCCCCCCCCCCCCCTAACACACGCCTGCAGATACCAATGTTTTGCTAAATCTAAGTTTTTTTGTCTTTCAAACACAAACTCTACTTTGACATTCACAAAGTTACTTAAGAACACACACACAAACACACACACATAATCTATTCTCCCTCCATCTTATTCCTCCTCTCTGCCCGTTGTTTTGTTTTTTCTTCCTTCCTTCTGTGTTCTTTCAGCGGTTGTTTTCCACTCCAGCAGATCCATCGAGCTACAGGGGCTGGTTGCCATTTGCCAAAAAAGCTACACATCAAGCAAATTGTGTGGCAAGCTTTTTCATGAGACTACACAACAGGGGTTGGGGGATGAATCCAGGCTTTAAAAAAAAAAAGCATACTCCCCCTCTCTTTTCTCACGCTCTATCTCTCACCACCAAGTTTATCCTTGCCAATGGTCCCTGCGGCCCAGGTATAACACCTTGTTCAGCTGTGCTTAAGGCGTGAAAAAACACCCGCCTTTATCCCGCCATAATGTTCCAATTCTGATTTTATAGCGCCATAAACATGTCGCGAGCCTAACGTAACACTGTTATTGTTGTAAGTAGTCTATTGGGTTTTAAACGCAGACAAGTAGCATAAACTGCCACAGCAGACACGATGATTCTAAAGGGAAGGAGGGGAGGCAAACAGCAAAGGAAACAAATGAAGCGTTACAAAGATTAATATAACTTTCTTTATCAAGCAAGAGAATGGGAAGAAGAGGAACAAAAAGGATAGAAGATAAAAATAAGGAAGAGGGGGTTTGACAAAAAGAATATAACAAGCAGGTAAGAAAGAAAAAAAGAAAACAGGTTGTGAATGAAGGACAGGTAGAAAGGAAGAGATAAAATAAAAGGAAAATAAAAGGGATGAAGGCTGAACATATGAGGACAGGTGAGAAAGAGTAAAAAGAAAAGAAGAATATTCAAAACTCAGAGAAAAGAGGGAATGCTCTTATGAAATAATGATGAGAGAAAATTTGGATGGAGCTTTGATAGCAAAAAAAGAGTGATAATGAATAGATAAAGAAATGAAGAGAAGATATATGAAAGAGGGAGAGGAAGGAAAACTGAAAAAACATAAATATTATAAATAGCAAGTACACAAAAGAAGGTAATAGAAAAAAAGATAATATATGGGAAATTAAAAACAAAAGCTTTAAGGGAAAATAGGAATGTTTAAGGGAAGACAAAAAAAACAACAGTATAGAGGGAGAAAGTACGGAAGAAGCCGACCAGAGCATTAAAAAGAAATGCAGATGACTCAGCTAAACTGGAGGAATGGAGCTGAGGTGGGCAGATGGAGGTCTACACCCAGTTACAGATAGTGCTGAAACATTTTCCCTGCATCTGGGACAGCTTTTGTTGCATGGCTCTTTGACTTCTGTGCTGCTTTGCACTGAGCTCAGCAGTAATGAGATCTGCCTAAGTGGAGCCTTCCTCCTTTTGTCTGGGAATAAGAAACTGAAAACTAAAAACTCTGAACTGAAAACTTAATAAATAATTCACTTATTTTTTAAAGATTAAATTAATACATTAATAGCATGTATGCTTTACCATGACATTGAATAGGCTTAAACAAAAGCAATCCAATAACTTTTAGTGACATAACTGAAGCTTTTATCACTGTTTATAGTACAAGTTTAAAATAAGGTTATAACATATGAGCTTTGTGTCAGTTACTTTAAATCAAATGCACTTTTAAACTTCTAAACTTCTAGTGAGGAAATGTCAACACACACTGACATGTTATCACCTTTGACACTGATATGGCAGACTTGTTCGCAAATGTTGCCTGTTCACATATCCAGTGGACACATTAGCTACATTAGCTTTTAGAATCATGTTTCCAGCCACCTGGCAAATGTTTGGACTCCTCTACCTGTTCAGCAGATCGCCTCTCACTAGTCTGCTGTGGATCTGGGTAGTAGGTTACAGTGGGTTTATTAACTAATGAGGAAAAACAAATAATGTTGATGTTTGATGCTGTTACCATCTATTTGCACTGATGAAAGAGGATTTCTGGCAAGCATTATATATCCACATGAGGAAGCTTGATATTCATTATTTTTTCTTTGTTTTTGTTTTTTTTATGTGTGTAATGATAAATATGAAAAGAGCAAATCAAGGAGTGGGGATAATTATAGTTTAGAGATAATGCTTGCACACTGGCATTTATATGAGGTGTCAATGTGTGTTATTCAGGACTGTTATATTAGCCTTCGATTTAAAGTAACTACGAGTGTGACGTATTCCACTTTATTAAGAAAACACTGGAATCAATGCAAGATCACTAGTTATGTGGCAAATGTTTACTTTTTCAGCCTCCCTGAGTCTGACTTTAGGTCTAATTTAAAAAAAAAAAATGGCGGGGGAGGTGTTAGCAAAGCCCACCTGGCCTAGGCTCAAAATCCCTGTTCCACCTCTGCCTACAAGCTGTGTGGGTGCTTGTTAACCATTAGCTTCAGCATCAGGGGCTTTATGCATGGTAAAACAGAGATAAGAAGCGAGCTTCTGTAATGTTTTCTGTCTGCCTGAGAGACTCAGACCTATTAGTATGGCATTGTGCCATCTGCTGTGTAAGCCACATTAGCTTTGAGGTCAACAGTAATAGCGCAGGAGTTGAACTACCATTAATCCTCTTCACTTTGTGCGTAGGAACCAGTTATTCTTAACTGGTTTGATTTCTACTTGTGTGTCATACAGTGCTGTGTGCTGTCATGTGAGATTTTTTGCTTAATTGTTGAGTAAATGAACAAGAAAAAGGGTAGAATACAGAGGAAGTGATCTGTATCTGTAAGTCTATACATTATATAATAGAAAAAAACTATTTTTAAAAAGTGCAGTGTAAAGAAAACATTTCGAAAATCCATAACTGCTTTTGCATGCTTTTTTTGTTCAATTACCCAACAAAGTTTTCCATGTTTTAGGCTATTTAATTTATACAAGTCTGCACTGCGGTAACATGGGAGGCTTTAGCCAGAAGCACTGAATACCATTTTCTGAAATAATTAGACAACCTACTTTTGGAAATCTGTGACCCACATTTTTGGTTTCATCCCTGTTTAGGCAACACTGCTGAGCCATTTTACAATAATTTTTTTGTTTTGTTTTGTTTTGTTTTTTTTAAAAACACTTCAATCGTAAGAGGTGGGCCTACTGATATTTGCGCCAATTCAGCTCCTTTTTTAATTTTACCAAGAAATTTAACAGCTAAAGTGGCTTATTATCTCAGTTTTGGTGTGTTGTGTCATTGTATAATAGGAGTTAACGGGAGTAGAAGTTAAAATAGGAAAAAAGTATCAAAAAGGGTTTTGTTTGTTTTTTTCTCTTAAATGTCTTACAGAGTTTTTTTCCCACATTTTTTACATGTTACTTTTTTTTTTTTTTTAATTTAAGATAAATGAGATGCAGTGTGTTAACCGTTTAGCTTTATAGCACTAGGTGTTGTTACCTTTCAACAGGGCTAAGCTTACTGGTCCCTGTTGTCCCCAGTTCCAATGCTAAGCTAAGTTAAACAGCTTCTGGTGAAAGCTTCTGTTATGCCACACAGACAGGGGAGCTTTTAATCTTTTCATCATAACTCTTTAAGAAACAACATATAATTGTATATTTTTTTTCATAAAAGATTAAAGTATACCATCGAGTCAGTCAAATAGATACATTAGATCATTTCTAGGTCTGTGTACGACAAGGTGTACAGTACAAAAGTGATTCCAGTCATATATTGTGCAGTTTGCAGGTGTGATTTGTCTTAGAAAGCTCAAACATTTCACACAATACATGGAAACTAAAATTGGAGAGCCACAATCTCCTTTCAAAACTGAACAACTCTTTGTTCAGTTTTTCCTCTTACATAATGCAATTACAACATTCCCCTGCAGCAACATGAAACTGCTAATGAGCTAGCCCACAGCAGTGGATATCATTTAAAAACATTGGAAGCTGTTATGGTCTGACTGGGCTCTGTTGCTAAGGGGGAACTAAAGCTGAGTTATTAGGAGCATCGGCCCCTTATCGCACAGCTCCAGCTCGACCTGGAAGCCCTGGTCTTGTGCGTTGAATCACTGCCATGAACGCTGCTTTTTCACCCCCTGGAATTATGCAGGTTTGTGGCCTGTAGGCTTTGTCCAATATTTAATCAAGTGGAATGACCTGAAATAGAACAATCTGGTATCGTAGTCCACTGTTCTGTGCATGGAAGCAATCATTTGTCTTGAGTCAAAAACAAGAGAGCAACTAATAGAGATCACATTTTCCTCATGGCTTTGTCCGGACCGGAGTGAGGAAAGTTAGAGTTGATTAACTCACAAACAAACACTTGCGCGCACACATCTGTGCACACATGTACACATACAGGGGTTCAGCAGCATGTGGTGCTGTATCAATGATGAATGGTGGCAGTTGGCCAGACGCAGTGACAGCCTCTGGGAAGAGGAGGCAGTCATGGGAGAAGAAGATTACTGTAATGGAACTCACACACATGCATGTACTGCAAACACATACATGCACTGCAGACACATATAGACGTAAGTGCACAAATACATACTCATGGAGAAGCATGTTCACAGACACTTTCGCCTGTGTAATAAAAGTGTAATGAAACTCAGAAACACACACACACACACACACACACACACACACACACACACACACACACACACACACACACCCATGCATACACACAGGCGCCCTGGGCTGAGGGCTTGGCAGAGCAGAGCAGATAGATTAGTGTAATAGTCTCGGCCAAGGCAATCATCTGCCCACTGTAGGGCTTCAAATACTGGCAGCAAGATCCAGCTCAGACACAAAGAAATTAGCCACAATGAATGAGTCAGTTTGGATGAGTTCACAACGCTAACGGCTCTCACAGTCAAGAAACCATCGCATGTGGGACAAAAAGAAAATCCACTCATTTGCATGAAAATGCATTATATGAACTCAGCATGCATGCAGTGGAACAAGGTCCAGATACAAACACATTATCAATATCTTAATTGTCTCTTGTATCTCTGAATAATAAATGACGACAGCTTGGCTTACGCGCTGGCTATGAAAACCATCTATGCGATGTGAGTTTCATTGGCCAGCTTGTCCTGTTGGATGGCTTTTGTTTAGGAACAGTGTAATATGGGTTCCATCCAGGAGGAGTCATGTAGCAAATGGTTCCTTGGAAGTAAAGGTTTCTGAGGTGTAAAAAAGAAAGAACATCATTTATTCATGTAAATACACGGCTGTGCTGACAACAGACCATCAAGCAAGGTACATCATTATTTGGTTTGTTGTTTGTTTGCTTTTGCATTTGAACCGAGTTGCAAAATTAGATTTTAAGCTTGCCTTGTTGCTGTTTTAAGCTACACATATCTGCCTTTCACTGCAAACAAAAACATGCTAACAAAACCAAAATAACATACATTGTTTCATTCCACCCACTGCACTGTAAGATATTGATTAAGACAAATAAAAGCATTTTTCAGTTTCAGTGATATCAGGAGAAGGAGTGTTCTTGATATAGCTTTATGGTTTTTATATTTTCCTTCCAAACATAGTTATCTGATGTAGGAATAGAAGAGGCAAAAGAGGAAAACATGTTTTGGAGATTTTAGACTGATATGTTAGACAGATCTCTCTATCATCTAAACAACAAATGAAAAAGCATCTGTTGAATAAAAAGTCTACTTTTCTTTTAGCAGAAAACGTCAATTTCAAATTTCAATGATAAATGCTTAAAAATAAAAAACCTAAACATCAAATTTGTTGTTGATTATCCCAAATATATTTATGGTATTGCTAAGAGAAGAGATAAAATGTGCTAAGAGGTGTGTTATTAAACAGATATCAAACATTATGTTAAACAGAAGAGGAAAAAAACAAAAGTTCTGTCAACAAATGCTGAAACATTTCCTTCATTGGATCTTTAGTTTTTAATAGTACATCTCTTGGGCTCAAGACTACATGGCAATGAGCTTACCATATTACTGTATTTTTTGAAAAATTGATATTAATATAATGCCAGTATTTATTTTAATATGTGTCTTAATTTCATATATTAATGTAAATTAAGGTTTTCATAATTGTTTACAAGAAAGCACACGCTAATGTGATTTATCTCACTTCTTAATTTTAAAAATACCTTTTAAAACCAGTTGCTGAAAACAATTCGTTTTTGTGCTCACAAAAAACTGATGTTTTGGAGATTCATAGCGGACACATGACAGTGATAGAAAGCTTTATCTCTGTTTTCACCAGAAGTAAACAAGATGTTCTGTTGTGGCTGCACAGCACTGAGTTTATGACATCTTTATCATATGATCTCTGTATTATATTATAGACAGGTCAGTCTGTGAAACCACAGAGGCTCTCCAGATAATGGGGAGAGATCAGCCTGTCAGTCGTTTGTCAAAGGCTTTACTGCTGCAGTCAAAGGTGGAAAGAGGAGGTGGAAAAGATAGAATACCCACATCAGGGTCACCAGCACAAACCTTGGAGCACACAACACCTTGGCATTATAAGCTAGTACCACTGGTTTACTGCTGCCAAACAAGAAGCCTTTCCATTAGTTTTTATTTGAATTTGTCACCCATTTGTGTGTTTATGCGGGTGTGCGTGTTTGTGTGTGTACCATCTGCTGCATGTGCTCAATCTTACACTGTCCAAATCTTTTAAGAATCAGAAGGTGCAGGCATTCTGGGTGAAGAAATGTTCAAAAAATCCACTGAATATTCATTTATTGTACTGCTCTCTCTTTCTCTCTCTCTCTCTGTTGTACACACGTATATAAATGCACATCCCACAGACATGCAGCACTAATGAGGTTGTAAACAGAGTTCTCTGTTGGAGCATATGACAGTGTTTAAGCATGCACGGAGGAGATGAACCCAGAATATGCAGACCACATAGTGTAATAAAACAAACACATTATTTTACAAAAAGATATAATGCTTCGCTGGTTAATGTGACACACAGCCACTCAGGCAACAACCGCTCACACATTGATGCACACAAATGAAGCCCAAGGCTACAGAAAATAATCTCAATAAAAATGTAGCTGCTTGTTTCTGAGCTTGTAGGTACCAGGACACTCATGCCTGTCATTAACAGACATGATCCAATATCTTTTCGTGTGCTCTAACACTGAAATAATGGCAGTATGAGTGTGTGTGTGTGTGTGTTTGTGTGTGGGGGAGAAGGGGGGCCAAGGTTTACCACTGTAGTGATGAGAACATCAATTGAAGCAAAGGGGATAACACTCATGGTCAGCCAGCATTCAAATGGTTCCATTAGTATTCATGGGGTCATATAGATGCTCACACACGTGCACACACTCGTACAGCCTTTTGCTGTCACTCCACCGAGGGCACGCTAATGACCCACCGCCACATTCATTCCTTAGCTCTTAATACTAACCATTAAACCTTAAAATGTCTCCTAACCTCCACTTAACTCAAACTCTGAACCAGATGCTTAACCTGGCCAAAATAGCCCTTTGCTCCACTCAGTTCGCACGAGGCCGCGAGCTGTGAACTGGTAACCCTCTCAGCTTTTAATGAGGAATTTCATTAGCATTTTAATGAGGAAATCCGGGAAAGCTGACAAGCCCTTTCAGGGAAACTGAAGGACAAATGTGCAAATCCTCTTGTCAATGTGACAAACGTCCAGTGAAGAATAACCAGCTTTAACTTAAAGTGGCAAAGTACCTTTGTTTTTATCTAACTGAACGCCTGGTTTGATTCACTCTGAGCTAAAAAACTGTTTCTGTTGTATATATGAAACCTGAAGGTAAAAGATTTTGTGCTTAAGTGCACCGGTTCTTGGCTCAAACTTTGTTCTCAGTGTGCACCCTGAGGAAGGGCAACTGCCCCTGTTTCCCCAGAAATAATTAGCCATTTAACTGGCATTCTTTCCCGCTGATGACTCTTGGGTTTTTTTGTTTTTTAATGATACACAATGGAGCTGATGGCATTGATTATTAATAATTTCCATTATTCACCCCTGTTTTTGTTTGTTTTTGTTTTTAGCAGCTTTTTTTAATTTAAAGCTATTGCAGTCTTTTTCCTCGAACTGATAATGTTACAGGTTTTAAGAAACAAAGCAGAGGGCACATATACTAAACCTGTTGATAATTAAGTAAGCTAACAATTGAAATGATGATAGCAGGTCAGCTTTTAGACAATTTAAAAAAAGGTGTTTGCAAAACAGTGTCTTTAGTGTATATTAGCACCCCTTGAAACTTTGAGCTCACTGTCACTGTGTCTTTATGACTATAACTATCTTTCTTATGGCACAACCTGTTTCATTAAAGAAAAAATTAAAAAAAATAAATAAATTAAAAAAAAAACCGCTACTTGCTGTGTGGCAGCAGCAAACAGCAGATAGATGGAGCTGGTTGGTGAAAATAGTAGGACATTGAGCTGCTTAAGAGCCAGATAATTCACTCAGGACTTGGTGGGAACCAAAACAGAGCTAAAAGACAGTGAATATTGGATTGACATGATGAGAATGCAAACACATATCTGAAAGTGTAAATAGGCAAAAGTTTGCCCACATGTTAAACATTTCAACTGAAAAGATCACACTGTGTCCGCGAACAGTTTTTGTTTGTTTGCTTGCTGCAAGTAGCTAAAATCTTGTATTTAAACTAACCAAATGACAAATGATGGTGAACAAGGCTTTCAGAGTTGTTTTACTGTATAACTCTTGCCATCACCATTTTGCCTCATGTCACATGTGGCATATAAATTAGGATTTGGAAATCCAAAAAGAAAAAAAATGTTAAAGGCATGTGTGTATACATATTGTTCCATCACTTTTGAAAAATTCACTGCTTACAATATACTTTGCACTTTACACTGTTCTTCCTTAAAGTGCATGCACTCCTTGATGCTCTCAAAGCCTAACTGTTTGTATTTCCTGTCTCTCCCTCCCTCTCTGACCCCCTCTGTTGCCACAGAATGATCCCCCCATCAAGCAAAAACTTTCTGGTCAACAACCTGGCAGCAGGGACCCAGTACGACCTCTGCGTTCTGGCTATCTACGATGATGTCATCACCTCTCTCACAGCAACCCGCGTGGTCGGCTGTGTGCAGTTCACCACTGAGTCAGAGTACATGAGGTGTCATTTTATGCAGTCTCAGTTCCTCGGTGGGACTATGATCATTATCATCGGTGGGATAATAGTGGCCTCTGTGCTCGTTTTCATCATCATCCTGATGATACGGTACAAGGTGGGTCTCTGTCTGTCTCACTTAATCTCCTCGAGTCAGAAAAAAGGGAAAATAAGAGAAGAGTGTTCTTCATAATGTGGAGGGATTAGCTTTATAAATATGGCGAAAATATGTATTTATATATGGTATATATGTAGTACTCCTGATTAAATGACAATACATACAGATACGTTATGCAAAATCATCTCTCGTAATATGATATATTTATAATAAGCTCATCACATTCCTCCTTCTATGGAGGCCCATTTCTGCTAGAAAAAGGAGAAAAATGGTTATAAGTTTAGTTAGATGAAATAAAAACATACTCTGTAAATTAGAGAGATATGTGTTTAAATATTTTAAGTCTTTTAAATCATCATCAAGTTGCCTCATGCTATTGCCAGCTGTAATAGCTGGTAATAGCTAGAACATTTGACGACGCATCTGCACACTTGCGTCGTAATTTTAAAAGGGTGAAAGGGGTGTAGATGTTGTTAGCTCCTCAGAAGTTTCTTTATAATGTTTTGATTTCAACCTGTCTGACATGTAACTACTATTCTTTCTATCTAAGTGATGCAAGGTGGATTTTAGTAAATATGTAAAATAGGCCTATAGGAAACTAAAGTAATAATATTTTTTTTTTCACTCATATACTTAGAAATAACTCAAAAGTCCAAAGAAGAAATTTGATCAACCTATACAGTCCTATACGTGAGGTACATTGCTTGACATTGTATTAAACCATCAATTATGCTGCTCAAACAAAGCTAATTTTAACCAATCAAATTTTTTCATACTAACCCAAGATATAAAGTCTGTGGCTGCAAAGAATTTACTTTGATGGATTTAGACTTATTTATTTTAATTTATTCTTTGTTTCAACCTATATATTTTTGGGGCATGTTATCAATATTTTTTAATAACCTACAGCATTTTCCTGATAAGGAATGTTTAACTTAACAAAAATAATGACTAAGTGTCTGAAAAATACTTGTGGTGACATGTTTTCCTTATAAGTTAAGCCTTTTTTACTTCAGTATGAAAAAATATCACCCTTTCATTGCCTCTGTTTGCTTTTCCACAGGTGTGTAACCCTGGTGAAGGTGGTAAAGGCGTTTCATTGTCGATGACCAACGTTCACTCACAGACCAATGGGCAGCAGTCACAGGGATGCACTGTGACTCCCAGCGCCTCTAAACACGGCTCAATCGGATTAGACGACCTCTCAGGAGGCTCAAAGAAAAGGAGCGGCGCAGGTGGAGGAGGGGGAGGGGGCAAGGATACCATGACTCAGTTGTCCGACTCTTCCCTGCCTGACTGCTCCACGGCTACGTCAGTCCTCAGCCAGCCTTGGGCGGCAAGAAGCCCGACAGCTGGAGCTGATGAGAAAGCGGGTGAAGAGAGGGCTCAAGCTGCCATCTCATCGCCCACTGCCACCAGCGGTTCACTGACCAAGCCGAAGCGAAAGCCCGCGCCCAGTAAGCCGGGCTCTGCTTGCTCAAACACCTCGGCTACTTCTGAAAATATCCCCATCTCCTCCCCTCGCCCTCCCTCCTCTTCCTCCTCCACCACCTCCTCTGCTCTCCTCCCCCCGTCCATCCCTCTGGAAAACCTCAACACCAACCGCAACAACTCCACCTCTCTCAACCAAACCCCTCCTCCCTACGCTCCTTCTCCTTTCTTTAGCCCCATCGCCACCCCGAGCCCCGTCCCCTCCATCCGATTCAGAGAGACGCCCATCCTGCGCAGGGCTCCTCGCACCTCCACTTCCGCCAAGTACCAGACTCTCCCTGCGGAGGAGGGAGGGAGGAGCAGAGCGAGGAGGAGGTACTCGCTCAGCGAAGGAGGAGGCTCAAAGACTCACACGTCCTTTCAAGGAGGAGGAGGAGGAGGAGGAGGAGGGCCCAAACTAGGGCGCATAATGCGGAACAAAAGGAGCCAATCTATGAGTGGGATGCTCCTCCCGAAAGATGGGGATGGAGATTCAGACAAAGGGAGGTGTGATTCGGACTGGATCTTAGAAAGCACAGTTTGAACTGGAACCACCACAGCCAGACAGCAACCATCACTTTGGTTCAATGTTCATCTTTTGTATGAGAGTGTGCCTGCAGTTCTGTGTGTGTGTGTGTGTGTGTGTGTTAGTTTGTAAGTGAAAGCTTACAAACAAAGGTATGTTTGTGTCAAACAAAACAGTGTGGGTGTGTGTGTTGTGTGTTTTTGGTGTGTATGTGTGTATTCTTGTTGAAACCTTTGTTTATAGACGTGTGAGTTGACGATTGTGTGTTCACAGGTAAAAATGTGAACATACTTTTTCATTTCAGCCTGCTATTTTTTTATTATTTTCATATCATTTTTTCTCCACAATCCTTCGTACTCAGTTTACAGTTCTTTCACACTGACAATTTCCAATCTGCTTTACAGTCAGTCAGTCGTTCAGCGAGAGGTTGACTCGCTTTGTCTTGTAGCGTCCTCGAGTTGTCTCGTTGGTTCCCCCTTATAGCACAAAAGAAAACAAGACAATGGGCTCGCCACGTCATTACCTGACTCACACTCACCTTATTTGAAAAATACCACAAAAAGGGGATTATTACAGGAAAAAGAGAAACAAAAAAAAACAATGTGAGGACTGAAAAGCGCACCATTCTTACACTCACATGCCCGCAGGAAGAGTGTGTCCATACCGTGGCAAGAGAACAGCAGTCGGTGCCTTCTTTTGCACTAACAGATCCTCTCACAGATGACAAAAAACCCGGATCAAGGACTCCATCACGTTCCACAAACAAGGGATTAGGACAGAGGGGACAAACAAAGGAAGAGAGAGAGATTTCACACATAGCCTTTCTTACCTACTGAGGAGGACAGACCTTTCTGGACATGAAGACAGACACAAACTGAGACAAAAGCAAGAAACAGACCAAGACTTTAACGTACCTCTTATGAAATTGATATTTTTTAAAGGGAAGAATAAAAAAAAAACATAAAAACCTGTGAGCTTTTCACTGACATTGGTATATTACAGCCCGTGTTGGTCACAAGCTCCCTGAAAGCTTCTGTACAGAAAAAGACAACATGTACTGTGTTGTTATGTTGTGTAAAATAAAAAAGGGATAAAATGAAAACTGGCAACGCGAAATGTGTGTTTTATGTACTTGTATTTCAGAAATACACTTCTAAGAAAACACATTTGATCTTTGCATGTTTAGGGAGGATAAGGTTTCTTACATACTTAGCTTTTGGCGCTGCAGAAATAATGTCTTCAGCATTAGTCTGTGTGCTTAGATTGCTGCTTTCAGCCAGGAGAGACAATATTTATGGAACAATATTTATGTCAGAATCACTTCTCATCTGGCATCGATGTTTGTGCCATCAACTGTTTCTCCCATTAATGTCTCGTTTCATTTAGAAAAGACAATTTCTCTTTGCAAATCATAACTGACGTTTGGTAGAATTTAATCAACACATTTTCATACATCTTTTTGTAATTTGATAGATCAATGTTTCGCTGAAAACCCAATACCTGCACACAAACATGCACACACACACACACACACACACTGTCTGGTTGTTAATTTAAAAAAGAAACGCTTATTTCTAAACCTCCTGCTTTTCTTTGACTACAAACACATTAATGAAAGAGCACAGTTGTGAAAAAGTACTTCTATGAGGCCTTGACTGTGTGCCAAAGACTAAGACTCATGGGATACGTTGTTGATTTTGAGTGCAAACAAACCTACTCATTACTTTAGCTTTGTTAAAATAATATCATATTTAATTATGAATGCATAGAATAGTCAACTAAAATCCTTGGAACGAAAAAAAAAATACATGCACTTTAACAAGACACAGACACAGATTTGCAGTTGGAACAGAAGATATAAACTGCAATGAAAATGTAATTCTCAAAGAATATGGTCATAACAAAAATACATCCAGAATGTAGCAGACACTAAGGAGTTTGTTTGGTAGTTGCCTAAGAAGATAATGCATGAAGAGCAAAATATGGCATCACAATGTAAAAGTATTCAATTTAAAATACTTAAAGTATATAAACATGGAAAGAATGGACAATTTTTAAATAGTACATACAAAATTTCATGATCATAGTGAAGCCATTAAAGGTTTATATAAACAACCTTGTATGCTGCTGGTTAACTGAATCTACTACACCATGCTTCTCCAAGAGCAACAAAAATTCATGAACAGCTTCCAACAACTGGACAGACCACAGAAACAAATTTCACATTGTTGAACTTGCATTAAAAAGGACAGTAGGACACTTTTGGTGATTGATTCTGCATCATTAGCACTGCAAGGTTGAAGTGGAGAAAAGACAGGAAGTCGTGCAACATTTATATGTCAGTTTATTTTTCCATATTGGTCTAAAAATCAAGTGATAACTGACCATGAGTATGAGTATGGCAGCTACCATAATCAAAACATGGATTAAAAAGAAATGTAGCTTTGAATGTGTGCAGAAAATTTAATCATGATGTGACTGCTCTTTTTGCTTTCACACCACACACAAACTTCCTCAGCAACTGATAGATTTATTTGTTAATAAATAGATGTGAGTCTGACCTTGATGTGTTTTAATTTGTAAAGTGTGTGTGTAATTGGTGCAGAAGTCCACACAATTAAAAAGAAAATGCTTTCACTCAGGAAATGTGCACCATGCTTTAATTTGATCCAAATCAAGATCAACTCTTTTTGTTGGACCAAAATCCAAAAATCCAGCTGTTCAGTCCAGGTCTTGGTCAAAGGGAGGTTTCACACCTGTAAACTTGGTCTGGATCAAAGAGAAATGTCAGAAACTCTAGATAAAACACTGAAGGTGTGAAAGCCACATCAGTTTACTTTCAATTAACAGCTTTCACACAAGCTCAAACAAACTTAACCACACTGGCAAACACACAAAGTTCTCATAAATAACCAAATTAAGTTAAACTAATGAATCACACACAAGCTAAGTGTGAAAACCCACATTAAACACACGAAACTTCAGACCAACCTGCACTGTGGCCACAGCAACAACAATGGATGCACTTACATATTATCAACACTACAAAGTCTACAGTCATAGGCCGGCTCCTGAAGCAACCAGGCGACCTGGGGGCCACAGCCAGTATTGATGATGTCACTCCCAGTTAACGTCAACGCAGGAAATTGATTAGGTTTGCAATTAAACAACTGAAAACTGTTTGACATGAAACGGTTCTGACAGGCAATTGCAAATGGATGTTCTGACTTCACTTATTCGACTTTGCTGTTTTAATGAAGTGAATTGAATTGACTGAGCTGATGGTGAATCATTACTGACCTTTGTGAGCATATTCCGGGCCCCCTGCTATTAGACCTTAAATTATTAGTGATAAAGTCAATGAAACTGACATGTTTCATTTAACAAAGTTATTTAATTAAAGAGACTTCGATACAAACTCACACTCCTGTGGGATTAAACCCCCCCCACCATCGCACTCCTATTACATTCAGGTTCTCTTTCTGGTTTTACATTTCAATAGCTGATGACGCCAAGAGACATCAGGTGACTATTCAAACAGGAACCTGAGTTGCTGGAGGGTCATACGAGAAGATGAGGAGGAAACAATTCGCTTGGTTTAATTTGTCTAAAAAGCCCTTTGCCTCTGCTGTACAGCTGTCCTGTACAACCACAGGGAGCTCACACATCTGCAGTCCTTCTCTGTTTAAAAGTGTCTCGCTAATGTCCTGGTTCTCACCTCCTTGACTGACCTTCCAATGCCTGTCTTAAGCCGAAAATGCTTTACAGTAAGAGGCTTTGGAGGGGGGATAACCCTCTTTATTACCCCTTGTTTTCTCTTCGTTTAGCCCCCCTCTCTCTCTCTTCTCCCTCTCTCAGTTTCTCTCATTTATTATTTTGTATTTTTTTGTGAATTTAGCTGCAGTTTTGTGGCTGAGAGTTATCATCTGGGACATTTTTTGCTGTGTCTGAACTAATAAAAACTCTGCCACATTCTGAAAAAGGTGCAACATTTATGAATAAAGATCCCAGCTTTATGTGACTCATGACTGAGGAAGAGAGCCCGGCAGAGCACTCTAAAGCAGGCCATGGGATTAAGCCCCAGCAGAAGTTTGAGTCATCTGGTGAAAGCATCAGCTGAGAGGCAGAGGAAGCCTACCTGAGAGACAAGAATAACACTGCTGAACTGAAGAAAAGCCCTAAGTTATCACAAAAATGTATGAAAAAGAGACAAAGAGAGTGAATAAGGAGAAAGGTAATTGCAAAAGAGGGTTTTCGAGAGTGAAAATTCTAATTTAAAAAGTCCAGATCTGATTCTGATAACTAAAGACTTTGCTATGTGATCAAGAAAAGTTAAAAAACTTAGGAAAACCTTACAACTTAAAATAAGTGCGTGTCATCTTTTGGTGAAAAACTGGCCATCTGCTCCTGACTGGTCTTTGGTTTCAGTTGAAGTCACCATCTGTTGCTGAGTGGAAGCCCAGTCACACCAGCATGAACTTTTAACATGCTAATTTACACCGCTGACCGATACAAAGCCTTTGAGAGAACAGAGAGCTAGAAAATCCATCATAACAACAGGCATCACAACCATTAGGATTAATAGTTTGCGCACAGTTATGAGAAAGAAAGTCAAATATGAATATTCCTTTTTTTATAATATGTGTGAACTTGCTATCTTGCTAGCAGCTAAGCTAACTCACTGGCAGGTAGCGGGCTAGCTAGTAAGTGCATTTTTCCCCCTTTATTGAATAAATTGATTGAAATTCTTCAAACAGGGTTAAGGTCAGTGCATCTTTCTGTGTGTGATCCTTGTTTCTGTGTGGCTCACGCTTCTTCACAGTATCAGATCCTCTTCCCACTGTTAGCTTGCCCCCACCTTCTTAACCCATCCATATGGTTATATGAGCATCTGAGTAGGTGTATCCTGTATTGTGTGCATACAAACACACATATGCTCACTTGCACACACATACATCCTTGTACACATATCTGTGTGAACTGTTATTTACATCATCCATCCCAGAGCCCTTTACAATAACACATGCTAAGGCAGTGCCAAACACTTAACTAAAACGGGGTATGGATGGAAAAAAAAAACATGCATGCACGCACACACACACACACACACACAGACAGAGTACACACACAATATGCTCTTTTTTGCAGTAGATTTCCCATTCTGAGTTATCCATGCCTTAAGGGACTTTGGTGTTGGATAATGAACTGAACACTAATTATTCTGCTCTGTGTGTGCGTGTGTGTTTGGTAGTGTATGTGCAATCTTGTGTGCATGTTTTTGTTTATCTTAAGTAATTTTCTTTGTTTCACTACTGCAGGATCAAATGTCAGTTTCAGGGATTTAAATGAGAGGTTAGAATTAAGGACATAATATAAGTAATTGGGAGAGAAGACGACAATGTGTGTGTGTGTGCGTGTGTTTGTGTGTGTAGGCATAAGAGCTAAATTATTCTGCCCCTCTTCCTTTGCTCATGAAGCCAGAAGGAATGCTTAATGAGTGTGTCAGCATGTGCTGGCCAACTGTGGTGATGTGTTTGTGGAGCCTACGAGAGAAGGAGCATCAGCTTGTACGTGGCGCAAGAGGTGTGTATGTATAACTCAGTTTAAATGTGTGTGTGTGTTAAGGTGTAGTGAGTGAAGCAGACATCACCTTAACTTCACCTCAAAAGATAATAATGAGGCTCATTTCTGAACAGTATCCTTTTAAATAAGTGCAAAGTGTCAATTTAGCAACATAATGAGGAAATGGAGGGTACAGGGAACAAATGAGGCTCTAAATCCTGTTTTCTTTTGAGCAAACTTAAAGGAATGTATCAGCTAAGGGCAAGAGGTTCAAACCGTGCAAGAGAACAGTTAATCAAAATAGTTCATTTATCTCATATTGTAAAAACTTAAAAAAGTGGTTTTGTCATCTGCAGAAACCTCACAGTGTCTTTTGGATCATTTCTTTAAACATCACAAAAGACATTCATTAAATGTTTTTCCTTGCAAATGATCTCAAATGCATTTTATAACTCAGAGGAGAGACGACAAACAGCTCATCCGCAGAATAATAAAAGGTCCTTAAAACGAGGCAGCTTATATAAATGGTCGCACTAAAGAGACCTGGCATCATTTTTTTGTCAAGGACTTTACAGCAATTTGTAGCTTTGTGTTATTTCTGCACAATACAAGCAATACACTCCCATGTTTTATTTAAGTGTCTCTGCTTTATCAGGGGAAATGAACACTGATGCATTACATATGGAACGAGGAGTGAGAACAAATTACACTACTGCAGGGGAACATGGTCGTAGTGGTGCAGATACAAGGAGGAATTATCTTGTTTTGAGTTTTCAAACCACAAGTGACTCTGAATAGCTTCCTTTCTTAGACTGTTTTATTGGTGTTACATGAAAAATCTTAAGACCTCTAAGGAGTTTACAGAGCTGCCTCTCATGTTAAAAACATTTAAAAATCACTGTAGGAGCAAGAAGCAGTGATATTTGCATCGAGCTCCCTAAGCATAAATTATTTTGAGAAGATGAACGGAGCTTGTTCTTCATAAAGATATTGTCTGATGTTTGCATAATGATAGTGAAAGGAAACAAGCATTGAATAACTTTTTTTTATGACATTCAGTAAAATTTGCACTAAATTTGAAGGAAAACCAGTCACATAACACACAATTACCACATGGTCAATTTCTCACTAAATGGAATACTTTTTTACAATCTTGGTTAATGGAAATTCAAAGCTCAACATACACTGTGTTAAATTGTAGTCATGCCTTTTATTTGGTTGCACTTATGTAATTTCGTTGTAGCCAATTTGAACATCTAAACTATTAAAAACAAACTAGTGTTGCATTTCTAAAGTCATGCACTTCACTCATTACAATCACAACATGAACCCAGAGTGAAAATCAAACAGGTTATTATATGGACTCATAGCAGGTCACGCCTCACTTCACTTCACTTTAAGGTTTAATTTCTCTCTACATGTGACCAAGAGAGCTTAAGAATCTCACACAGTATTGACACTCTATAAACACTGAAGATAGCCTGTGGTCTTTGTGACCACCAGCAGCATCATGAACCAAGGAGTGAGTCAGAGGCTAAGTTTTATCTGAATCTAAAAGATGCTCTGGGTCAAGTGCTGGTCTTACAAACTGACACTGATTTCAGTTTTTCACATACTGAGAAGATGTTTTTGCTAACCAAAAAATGTTAAATGCACCAGTAAAAATAAACAACAAGAACACTGCCAGCAAGCCAATATTCATATACATGATGTCGTTTTTGCAATGAAAGTAAATGTGTTTGTTTTTTTTAAGTTTATTATTCAAAGACATACCTGTGTCACATGATCGTGTAACTGGTCTGCTTTGTGTTGTCATTCAGGATGAGCAAGTACAATATCTGTTTCTATATCACACAATGGCGATACAGTCAGATAGCTCTTATACATTTAAATACACAGAGTATATTTTATTGCATTATATAGATAAATACTAATTGTGGGACCCTGTGTTGCACAAAGAGGAATAATTTACTTTGTACCTCGTATCTTGTACATTTATACAAATAAAATATCTTTATTTGTAGCTGTACTCAGAGTGAGGAGGGAAGGAGGGAATTTCTTCATTTTTTAGCCTAAAATTGATCGGGTCTATCAGAAATTGCAATATTTATTATTTTTTAAGAAAGCCTTTTTTTTACAGAGAAGCTTCAGAATTGAACTCACTCCAATGTTTTTGATCACAGGAGTAAAATAACTGTTTACAAAACAGACTTGACCTCCTGCAGAAAGATGGACAACAACTACCCAGTGAGGATTTTCCTTCATCACACAGGCTGGGATATTGATGCATTTTACTAAGATATTCCTTCTAGTAACCAGTTACTGGCTACTTATTACAGCTGAGTTTTCAGCTCAGCCCCAAATCTCACCACAAAAAAGCCACAGCAAAACTTGCTTGAAAAATGCCCCAAAATACATCTTTACGAGTATAATTCTTGCACATGAGAAGCAAATTAATCTGATTTAATTTGAACAACATTACACATATTAGGTGTGAAACAGTGTCAGGAGTCAGAGCACACATGAGACACTGTTGTTTTCTACTGCTTTCATTAAAAAGTGTTCCCTCTCCAGCTGCGTCATTAAGCAGTATAGACTATTTTAGAGTGTGAGGGTGATGTGTCAAGTAAAGCTCGGGGCTTCCCAGATGTTCCAAGTAAATTGGTAAACATAAAAATTACTTCACTTAAAGTCAATGTTTTGCATTCGAAACATGGTATTTACAAGATCAAGCCTCGGTCCCGGAGGTAAAATAAAGCAAACAACCAGATACATGTGTATTTTTAGTTATAATTTATTTCCCTGCCTGTAACTGGTCACTGGCCCCTCCTCCTCATTTCTCCTGCAACTCCAAAGCAATCTTTAAAAGCTTTGTAAGTGTGTTGACACAGTGTAACTAACAAAAGGATGACAGTATAAAGAGAGACTGGCTCAGAAGCAGATTTTGTTCTGCTGTGTCCCTGCAATAAAAAAGAAGAAGAAGAAAGAAAAGAAAAAGAAACCAACAACAACAAAAAATGAAACACTGTTGCTTGGATTTTGCTGTTACCTCTTGAATTTGACTCACCAACTAATCAGTCACACAGCTCAAGCCTTTAACAGAGTATGAATGAGTGAAATGAAAGTACAAACACCTCCCTGCAGCACCATGCTGCGCAGAGGATGTCTGGCTCACTCACACACCATGAAATGTTCAAAATCGGACATAAAGCTGAGTGAGAGCCAGATACACTCAATATGCTTAAGGGAGTACTTGTAATAAGCAGAGGTAGGTTTGGTAATCAAATTAGATATGTAAGATGATCATGTATGCTAATAACATCAATCACATTATTATGAGCAGACAATAATTATGATGCATCAGCTTGAAATTGTGGACAATAATCAAACTCTGAATGCAGTCTGCCCAGACAAAAGCCTCTGGGTTGGACTGTTCTGGGTGGCGATAGGAGTGAGTATGCATCCATCTTTTTCGGCGTTCCATGAGCTCAGAAAGCGATGAAGGCCAGCATGTCACTTTGCTTGTGTTAAACAGCCAGCTTGTCCTCATAGGCAGCAGAGGAAGCAGAGTAGTCAACTTGATTGTAACGTCTGTAGCCTAGAAGTTTTCCCTCCATTTTCTTCCTTTACAAGAAAATGGGTCCATGTCTTCCTTCTGCAGGTTTCCTCAGTGTCCTGGTTATCTGTAGAGCCAATCTACTTGCCAAGGCAACCTAAAAACAAAAGGGGCAAGGTCTGATCAGAATGGATCACTACCATTATTTTATTAATGTTTTTTTTTGTTGTTTTTGTTATGGTTTTATATCCAGGGTGACATCTGATGTGCCTCTGGAACTCCCAAAAGTTCCAGTGGGTCTTGTAAAAAGGAAGTCAGGATTCGGAATTAAACCGGGTATCACACTGGTGTATGTGATTTACAAGGTTATACTGGTTCTTCTTCATCCCTTTTATATCTTGTCAGGCTGTGGCTTTTACATCCAAACAGAGTGTTGAGGACCCAACAGCAAAGAAAGGACGAAGGAGATGTTCTTTTCAACCCCTACACCACCTTTTCATCCATCTGTTTCTCCGCCCTCCCTTTTCTAAGCACCTTAAGTGTGCACTCTCCAGCAGCATTCCCCTGGGGATCATTTGAATGGGCTACTGCATGCCATCTGACTTTTCATATATTTATGCTTCCTTTTTCCTTGAACCATATAGAGGGTGAGGGAGGGATTAAACAGGAGAAAGGATAGAGGGAAAGGGGGAGGTGATAACAGGGCTGAACAAGGTAAGAAGTACGGCAGTTTGAATCCATATTTATTAACCTAAGGAATAAATGGTTGTGTAGAAGAAGGACTGAACAGCTGAAAAGGTATAATTTCCATCACATCTGTGGTAAATATAGGTTAGTGCTGTCAACACAGCACGTGTCGAAGATGCATCATTTCCTATTCATAGGCAACAAACAAGTCAGAGCTGCTTACATTAACTTAAAAAGAGTGTATGGAGCACCAGGAATGTACATGCTATATGTTTCTATAGGTGTAGATACAAACTTTTTCTGAATCCTTTCAAGACACTCCTTTATTCCAAAGTAATCAAAGTATTTTTTATTCTGATTGTCAATGCAAGTCGTGAAAAGTCACAACAGAGGAAAACTACTCTAACCACTGAACTACTCCAAGGATTCCACATTCAGTTTTAACTAAAAGGAAAAGTTTGACAAATGTGTGCTTTCTTTTGTGTGCTTAATTTGATGCTATATCATAGGAGACAATTATTATCTTATTAGCATAAATAATTAAAGTGGGAGGAAATTTATCCTCAGCCTAAAAGCTCAATGATTTACTACATAAATATTTCCAAACACACATGCATACATAGATATATAAGTGTCTGTATTTCTTTACAATTGAGGCACTAAACAGAGCTTTTAACTTCATCTCTTACATTTCCTGAATCTTTGTCTTTCCTCATGTCCTCTTCACAAGAGAAAAAACAGGTGCTGCAACTTTGTATCTTAGGTATTTGATTATATAAGTTTGAAACATCACGCCTGAAGGAGACAAGCTACTTGACACGCATCCTAAAAGGCGTGTGAATTGTTTCTTATTCATTGATGAAGTCAACTGATTTAATGCCACTAGTACGACTACACACTAATAATGATGACTTTCTGCTCTAAACAATGTTTTCTGTAATGACTTTTAAGTCTTATTTAGGGACCACAAGTTGCCAATATTTATACGTCATGTCAAAGGGGAGTATTGTAGATGTTAGTCACCTGAATAGTTTTGTTGCCTTTTGTTGGTCCTCCCCTCTCAAGCCTCTGCACTACTTGCTAACAAAGCTGCCACCATGATGATGTCAATCAACAATTTCAGGATGAGTAAGCCCTCAGTAAGCCCTCTTGGCTGACTTGGGTTTTATCAAAGAGCCTCTGGGTGACCAAGAAAAACAAGACCTCTTGTTATGGCTGACTTCAGATATAGAAGAGAAAGGGCAATAAAACCGGAGTCACAGGCTCACTTTGCTAAACTGTATGTTGTGTGGATCGGTTAGCTGAATGTTAACACTCGTGCCCATGTTTCCTAAGCATGCTTGTTTACTCCCTTAATATTAAGAATGCATAGAGGGCTGAGACGAAGGCAAACTCATAAACACTCACACACCTGTGGGGAGAGAAGCAAGAGAGGTATGGTAAGAAAATCTACTGTTTGGGTGAGATAATTCCTCTTTTTTCCAATGCAGTTTCATGTGCCAGCATTTATTAGAATCAGGCTTCAACGCCTCAAAACAAGGCATCCAGAAGCATCGGGAGTATTAAGAAAATGATCCCACAACACGGGCAGATTGGCAGGTTTCTGCAACATTTATATTCAGACCTCACAGGGAATTAGTAGAAGAGTGAGTTTGATAGATGAAGAATGAGTGTGTGGAAGAGGTGAAGGGAGGAAACACTGGTAAACACACTGAACTGTGGGAGAAATATACCGTGAAAGAAGGAGAGAAATCAATAGCAAGGCGGCCATGAAGAAATAAAAAAAATGTGAAGAGGGTAAACAGAGTCAGACTCCACCTTTCCATTTTAAAAGCTCTCCTTTCTGCTGTAATTTCCTTTTCTCCCCTCCCAGCCCTCCTCATCCATTCCCTCCATCCCAGTAGTGCAGGCAGCATTCACCAATTTAGCCCACTCTGCACTGTGACCCTGCTCTTCAATCCCTCTCTGCGGATGGATGGGTGAATGGTAAGTGGAAAGATGTTTAAATAGAGAGCGGACCTAGGAGAGGGGAGGGTGGATACACTGATTGATTGACAGTGAGAAGGAGAGAGGGGTAAAAAAAAGATGCATGAATACATGTTTTTTAAAAAACAGAGGGGAGTGTTGAGCTGGAAGTGGTGCATGGGAGAGGTAAACTACAAGAGGAGGAAAACATTTTTCTTAAACTTGGTCAACATTGAGCAAGTTAAAGTATAAGGAAAGGAACAAAAATAGTTCCTCAGGGACTACTTCAAGGACCCCGGCAGGTTTAAGCCTCCAAGAAGATTGTTTTTGCAAATTGGACTAAATTGGAAAAATGTCAATTTGCACATTTTGTGAGGAGATTTGCGGACTTTTACTCAAACAAAATGTTGCTTGAATGATCCTCGACTAGTTGTGATGTTTTCCGGACATCCTTAATTGTAAAGATAACTGACAAATATCTGTACTGGACAGAATATTTGGGGACATAAATAAAACGTAACTGGAAGTTAAAATTTCTACTGGAAACTCAACTCCAGGTCATAGTTTGGCTACCTCTCTGACTGAAGCAGAGGAAAATAAACAGAAGTAAACAGAAAGAATAAAAACCATCGTGAAAGGAAGTAAGAAACAGTAAAGTAATGAGAGCAAATTTGAAAAGTACACTTAGGACTGAAAAGTATAGAGGAAAGTGTGTGAATGTTTGCTGGGAGAACAAATGTGAGGAAATGTAAAGACAGAGATGACAAAACAATAAGGGGAAAAAAGAGATTTTTGTCAAAGACAGAAATTAGGAGGAAAGATGGGCCTCAGTAGTTGCAAAGATCAAAGTGTGTTGACTTGGCTCTTTATTTGATCAGTCTAACATTTCCTGGTACAGGGAAAGAGTGAGTGTTGGAGGAACGATGGAAATGAAGGAAAAGATGAAATTGTCAAGATCAAAGCAAGCCGGTCTGTTTACTGTGTTTAGTTGGTTGTGTCTGTGTGTGTATGTGTGTGTGTATGTGCTCTGCATTGATGTAGTACGAGAAGTTTTGTGAATTGGAAACTTAATTTATTAGGGGTGTAAATGGGGCAAAAGAAACAAAAAAACCTTGTCTAACTGGCTTTGTTGGACTTTGTTGTGTTTTTTTTTTCTACTAGTATTGCTACAGTTGTTTGCTTCACTGCATTTACAATTCCTTGTAGATTTGTTCTTTTTTAATATGCCAAACTATACTGTGAATTGTTTTGTTTTTGCAGCTTGCTGCATTTAGAGTTTTAAGATTAAAATAAAAACAACCCTCAAAACTATCATAGATTAAAACCTAATTTAACTGCTTAAACCGGAGGACAGCATACTTCCCTCTGTTGTGTTCAAAATTCCATGTCCCTCTTATATTTCCTGACATAAAGTGTAAATGCATAATATTTCATACAGACAATGGATCGAGGGAAAAGTGTGAAAACTATGTCTTTAAGTTACAAACCACACTAACACCTGACTCTGCACTTCCCTTGAACACTACCAAGCATATCAGCTTTTATCAGCTTTGTTGATAAAAACTTAATAAGATGTGTTTGTTCCACTTTGACATCACAGTCAGATGACTTCAGTCAAGTACAGTTGGGACTGGTTATTACATGAAATTATTATGTTAAAGGTTCAAATGTGATCATATTTATTATTATCTAGCAAAATAACAATAACAGCAAAACATCTGTCAGAGCTTTAAATATAAAAGAGCTTTTAGTTTATTCGCAGCGATTCTCAAATTTCTACGCTGGGATGTGAATGTGTCACATGGGGCATGGGGCAACGACAGCGGAGAGAAGAAGGGAGGGAGGAGGAAGGGGATAAAATTCTGGTGTTTTTTTCAGAGAAAGCCCAAGATTTCAAACTGGGTTTTGACTGGAAAGCTTGTTCTGTGAAGGTTTTATTTCCTTAAGTCATGTGATGCAAAAGTGCAACATAGTTCAACAATTAAAACTACATGAGTTTGTTTGTACTCCAGTCTTTGTCCTGCAATTTTTTTCTTTGGGATGGTAACAGCATCAACCGCCCAACTCTGAATGTAACCGGCTGACCTTGAAATTTTTATGCTTACCTTTACCAGTCTCTCCATGAGTAAACCTAACCAATCAAACCAATGAAGGCAATGTGAAGGTCTACTGGCCAATTAGATTCAAACTGTAGATGTTGACCGGCAGATGTTGCCTCCATGTCAGTAGCTGGGAGTTGTGTTCAGTCCACTGTGCTCAAGGCTGGATTAAAGAGCCAGCCAGCGGGGCCCCGAGCTGCCGGCCTCAGGCTACAATGGTGGCATCTAAAGAGTGAATGGACCACTTTAAGCCCTTGGGCGTAAAGTGTAAACTGACCACTAGGGCCCCTGGGGCCCCAGCACCTACAGTGTGAGGGAAATTGGGCCCTTCCGTGCTTAAAACATGATCTGACCACTAAGGTCCTGCAGTGTTTACCATGTTGTTTTGGGAGGGGGGTCTCCAAAGGACATGCGCCCCAGGGCCTCACAGTACCTTATCCTGCCATGGTTGTGCTTTGCTTTAATTCACTTTGACATCACCATTGAAGGTGTTCAATCCAATTGTGCTCAGTCTACTGTGTTTGTTACACACTGTTGTCAAAAAATGGCTGTTTTCAGTGTGTGGCATCTCAGCTGAATGTGTCCGTTCCACTGTGACATCACAATTGGATGTGTTCAGCCAAACTTTAACGCCCAGTCTTCTTCCACCGCCACTGTTACCAGGTATATGTGGACCTAATAAGAACTAACTAAAAATACCTACAGCGAAAAACCATGAGTGAGGCTAAGTTGGGAAAGCTGCAGTATGCATGCTGCTCAACATGGTTTGTTATGTTTTGACAGTGCAGAAGTGTCTGAGCTGTTTGGGGGATTTTTGAAAATAATGGGAGCCTCTGAAGCCTGTGAGGTAAGTTAATCCTGCAGCAGCAGACAGAAGGAGCTTTGTGGTAAATGCGGCAGATGGCTTTAAACTCTTCACAGGCTTTATTAGCTGTATGAAAAAGGATAGGCGTACCAGTATGATGCTTTAAACCAGGTCATGTATTTAACAGCCGTGTGCGCTGTCTGAGTGTGATAGTGTGTTTAAGTGCGCAGTTATGGAAGTAGAAGTGTGCACTTGGTGAAGTGCAGAGACCCATCAGGCTTACTGTCAAGATGGTGGCAAAGATACAAAAACAGGGATTTATTTATCTCATATCATACCTGACTTTAGTGGATCATAACATATCAAGCATGGGATTAATGTGCAGACGCTCTAGTTACAGATGAGAGCAAACTTTACTATAAATTCCACTTTTAGAGCCAAAACAGAAGCCGCGGTGTGGCCTGCAACAGACAAAGCAAGCCTTGTTTTTAGCCTGGATGATTGCTGGAAATGCATTTTTGCCACAGTGTCTCAAGTGGAAACAAGATTCCAAACATCAGCAGGTGACGAGGATTTAGAAGTCAGCAGCCAATGGCTGTATGCAACAAAGTGCACAAAAAATATTAGGTTTATGGGTTCGGGAGTATGTGAGATGAGTTTTGGACAGATACACACGGACACACAAACACATGTAACCAAACAATGAACTCCTCCAGCCTTACTCCTGGAGGAGATAATTGCTGCTTTTGGCAAATGAACAGAGAAAGACAGAACCCAGATAGATGCAAGCACAAGCAATACACACACACATGAAGAGACAGCAGAAGAAAGCAAAACCCCATTATGGCCTAGAAACCATCACTAATACCAAGCAAACACACCAGACTTTCCAGTTCCAAAACTGAACCCACTATTTGTATTTATGGGATTATCTTTGTGTATATGGGCATGTGTGGCTACCTCCCTGTCTACGAACTAACTCTCAACAGCAAACATCAAACAGATTTCACTGAAATGTATCCACTGAAAAAAAATAGTTTTATTGTTGCTTTCATTATTCTTTAACTATTTTCTTCCCTATTTTTGTCTGTCCTTTTAATCTTCAGCTTTACCTCAGCTTAGTTTTTTTTTGGGTTTTTTTTGTAGATTTTATGACTATTTCTCTCCATATCAGTTTATTTGTATCCTCTTGAGGGTACAACATACAAGGGAGGCAGGGAACAGTGTACTATCTTCAGTGTCGTTAGATCAAAAATAAAGAAATCACTTGATTTTAAAACATTTTAAGAGGACATATTTTAGTGCCTTTGAGGATGCTGGATGGAAATTTGTGGAGCACAGAATACTACAGAGTGTCATCAAGGTTTTTGTCAGAGTGTGGGAAAAACCATTGTTTTCCCACATTCTGACAAAAACTCTATTCACACAAAGCTGCACCAAGCCAAGACAAGCCATGAACAAGTTTCCACAACATCCTAAAAACATGAGATGACTCTGCTGAGCCCAGCTGTTGTGTTTCTGCCTGTTGGCAACATGGCAGAACCCAAAAAACAGCACCTTTTTTTTCCTTTAGTATTCCAACAGAATCCTTTGCAGCCTAGGATTTAATTTCATGCTATGTTCCTTTGTTGTGCTTTGAGAAATCAGCCATATTTTACTGTTTATTGATCTTGTGATATCTTACTGCTGATGTAAGCTGAACATTTCCAGCTGCTGCTCCATATTTAAAGGTTACTAACAGGAAACCAGAGGTAGGCTCTGATCATGAAGCAGGAACCAGATCTATGACTGTGAAAGTCTGCCACTTATAGATTGATCTTTGAGTAATTTTAAAGTGTTTGTGTCACACAGAGATGCTTAAGGGGCACAAAGGGGGTAAGGATGAGAATAAGCTGCCTTTTTCTGTAAATATGCCAAATTAAGCCCAAAAGTGGAAATTCCTGACACTGACCCTAATGCACAGTTACGTACAGTAGCAGTATCATTTACATTTGTTAATGGAGCCTGGTCAAAGGTCACTTCTTTAATGTTTTACTAAATTAGACTGTATTTAGTGAAATAATGTGAATCAATTAACACACAAACTAATACAAGACATTTGTGAGGCTTTTAGGCATAATGTGCCAATGTATCCATTAGTGTTTGACCTTGGCTAAGGAATGAAAAAAAGAGGGACAAGCGTTGCAGAGAGCAAAACAGTGAATCAGAGAGATAAAACATTATTTTCCGATTGTTATACATTGGTTACATTTTGAAGTGCATGTATATATACAAACACATCTACACAACCCTGCAGGAAAGTGCAACAATGCCAGATTTTGTGTGAATTCAGCCAAAGTGCTCGCTCCATCCTCCTCATCCTCTCTGCTGTCTTCCTCTCTGCTCTGTGTGTCGGTGTGTAAGTGTGCCTTTGGTCAAACAGACACACAGACCTGCAGCTGGCTACTGACTGAGAGAAGACAGAAATGTAACTGGGTCTCTTTTTTAATGGAACTATGTGTTATTATTTGCTGGTGGCCACAGACCACTGCCCAAAGACTGAAGCCCACTTCAAAAGAAGAAAATGGATAAAAGCGGAGCACTGGATCCCTGCATAAACAGACACCACCACTCATTTCCAGTGGATCACAAGTGATGATTGAGAGGGATTTCTCTCTATGAGAATATAGCATAGACTCACAGAGTTGCCCCTTAATGCAGACATTCAGAAGTTTTCTGCAGATTGTGTCTTGAAATGGTATTTATTGAACTCACAAACCCCAAGAAAGAACCACTTTCTGTGCAATTTTTACACTCCAGTTATTTTATAGAACTCTCAAGTCACTTTAAAAAAAAAGGTTTGTGGGCCACCTGCCTCAGAAAGGAACATTTGACTTACAGAAATAAAATGCTGTGTAGATGTGGAAGAACTGAGGTGGGAAACGAGGGAAATGGAGATATGTGTTGAGTGCAAGTGTTAAGGTTACCTACAGCTTTGCCCGGAACAAGAGGTGAGACTTCTGACTTTTGTCCACCCTGGTCAGCCTCTCAGTGCTCCAGGATGTGGGTTCATTTTTGTGTCTGCAGTTCTTACAAAGAAGTAAACACTTCCTAAGAGCAGCCGTCTAGCATATCCATAAACAGACAGAATTATTCCAGAAATATTTGAGGTTTGCTAACAGTTTTTGGCTGAAGAGACAAAAAAAAACCCCTCTTGCAAAAGAAATATTTGCTCATTATTTTATTCCAAACCCAGAAACTCTATAAACATGTATTTGAATCCATTTTTGGCTCTTTTTATGTTTTCTGTGAGCACCTCTCCACTCACAGAACTCCTCTCTGAATCACTTGGATGAGTGTGTGCACATTTGCAGACACATATAAGTATGCGTGTGACACTTTCTTACCATCGTAATACCTCAATGTTTGCCTCCATTTGTTTTGAGTGGTGTGAATAAAATGCTTGTCCTGCATATTTGTTTGTGCAGTCAGACCTCAGGCCTTTGTTCAAGCCTTTCAGGCAGCGTAAATAGAAATACGGCAGAGAGAGCAGCGTGAGGGATTAGAGGATTAAAATGGGAGGCCACAGTTATGCTGATTATTATGTGGATTATGAGAAAAAGGTGCTTATGTTCAATATGAAATGATGAAAACTAAAATGAAATACTGAATAGGTTAGACAAGTATATTGTATAAAGGTCATGTTAAACATAATGTACAGAAAATGTTCTTTTGTATCTAAGAACTGGCAAGTAATTGAGAAAATTGTCAGTTTTTTGTTTTTTTTTGTGATGTTGTCATTGTAGAAGATTAGTCTTTTTTCATGTGTCATTACCCAAAGTTCAGTGACCAAAAGCAATATTGTGACATATGCTTATTTGCTCTAATTCTGAGGTGAGAACATTAACACCAGCGTCATATCTATCTGTTAAATCTCAAGCTACAGCAAGTAGCTGGTTAGATCAGCTGAGCACTAAGACAAAAAAAAAAAACGAGGACACATAATCCCTTGTAAAACCATGTACTGCCATTTTTATACTCCTATTTTGTATGGATAAACAGCTAATAATGTAATATGACAGCTCTACAGGAAGTGGTGTGCAGATTTAGTAAACCCGCACAGAGTGAGTCTAGCTGTTTCCCACTGTTGCACTTATTTAAAGTAGTTGGGCTTTTAATGAAAAGATATGTTGATGATTTTGATCTTTTCATGTAACTCTTGGTAAGAAAGTGAAACAGAATATTTCCCCAACATGTCAAACTCTTTCAGTGAAAGAGTTTTACTTTGACTGTGTTAAAGTGGTTTTAAACGGAGTCGGATTTTGAGGAAGAGATTTTCATTTTGGTGAGATTAATGGGGGTAAAGGCAGAATATCTCAGGTTTTATATGTGAACCCATTACTTTTGACTTTCTAAAGTGTTTTCTTGAAAAAAATCTTATCTATACCTGATTGTTATTTCAGTCAAGCACTTGGCTAAAACCTACCTAGTGGTTAGACCACCTAATGATAGACGGGTCTTCACTGTGTGTCACTAGCAGTCCATACAATACAATTAAAACTGCTTTTCATCTTCTTTTCTTTACTTTTGGCCTCCTTGTAAATGGACAGACAAACATAACCTCATATGCTATCATTTGTTTTTCAGTTGTTTTTCTGAAAATGTTGCTTTTTAAAACTGTTTAAACCACAGTGTCCATTACTACATGTACAGTATAGTTTTCTTTACTGTCACAGTGTAGAATGCGATATGAAAATGGGTCCTTGAAGCGTAGATTTCATCATTTCAGTCACATTAGCCCAAAAAAACAAGCTTTACATTCATTACCACAGACTTATTCAAGCAGTCAGCATTGGCAATGTTGTATTTAACTTATGCAATTGAATGAAATCAATCATATTTCAGACATGGACCTGAACTGCATCAAAACACACCCACTGAAATGCAAGGATGAAGCTGGCAGTGCCTGATGTTAGGAACTAAGCCAGCAAGAGAAGTAAGCTTTTGGCTCACGAATGCCTTTTTCCACAGCAAATAATATTTTTGCAACCTTGAAGTACTTCTGCTCAGCTAGGGTGATCAGGTTTACCTGAGATTTGAGCAGAGAAGGGCTCATTGAACACACAATGTCACCTAATGAAATCTACAGTGTTAAAGCTTCATCATACCACAGTTTGAAATGCTAAAAATTTGTGGCATAATCAACTAAATTCAATAGAGTTATAACAACATGTGGATTTGGTGCTTGTGTATGTTTTGATTTTAATGTTAATTTCAACCTTGGTGAACTTTTACATGTAATTTTGCTGTTTTTTCCAAGGGCAAGCTGTCTGGACAGTGCTAACCTTTGTGGGTACGAGGAACTGATTAAAAAATTTGGAAGCTGTCATAACCAATTCTGTAGCTGTGCTCCTCCATTCAGTTTTATTAAATATTTTGTTTTGAAAGTAAACTGTCTCAAAAATGGTTTGCAGACAGTAATGAGACCGTTGTCAATAGTACACATATGTTTTTAGAAAAACTGTGAACTGTGAAATCTCATTAGCTACTTAATTTGACAAGCGTGCTAAATGGCAGAAGGTGCTGACACATTATAAGCTTAAGATTTTCCACTCTGGTAAAAAAAAAAAAAAGCCAAAATGAACTCATGTGACCATGATGTGCACCAAACTCACATGCCTAAGAGGTCACCTGACATCTGTCTTTCCCACTTATGTCTCTCTTTCTCTCTGAAAATAAATTTAAATGACAAAATAACCAAACAGATGATCTGAAGTAACATTAATGGGAAAACACAAAAGTGACAGATCAGATAGCATGGTGAGGTGCTGGATTCAATCAAATAGGTGCAGGTCTGCCTCTATGGTCAATTTATGAAGACATGAAGACATATCTGTTGTCACCTGACCTTTATGCTTGAGGTAAATTAAATTCTGAAGCATATATCTATCTTACAAATGAAAGATATGTCATTAATAAAAACATAAACATTGAACAAAGCTCAAACAAATAGTCATGATTAAAATTAAAAAAGATAATTTAGTGTGCTAAAATCTGAGTCCATCTTCCACAAGTAGACACACACACACACACAGACACACCCACACACTCAGTGAGACCTGTGTGTTTGCAGGCGGATGCATGAGACACTTCATACAGTCCTTAATACGCCATCATCTTTTACCTCCATCAGGAAGAAATGACTGGCCAACTGTTACGCTGAAAGAATCAATATTTGTCACACATCACTCTCTTTTCTGTCTCTGGCCTTGACTGGTGTCGGCATAGCAACATTGCACTTCCTCTAAATTACAGTATGGCAGCCAATCAAACATAAGCACCGACCCTGGAGGGGCAGCTATAACAAATCAGCTTCAGAGAGGAAGTGTGAGTGTGAGTGTGTATGTACATATGTGTCAGCGCCACTCAAGCAGCAGACTCCTCACTTCCGCATTGAAACCAACCAGGAAGTACAAAAACTTGCAATTCCTCGACTGACCGCTTGAGGATGGCTCCAAAAGGGAGCAAATTCTCATTGGAGCCCATGTTAAAATGGCCAACTTTAAAGCAGAAATAAACATTTTTACAGCCTGGTTCAAAAAACTTTTTTTTGTCTACAGCTTCTTTACTATCTCATGAAACTCTGAGGGGGGTGAATTTTTTTATTACTCATTCACTTATTTTATATTTAAGCTTAAAATTGGGCTGTTTTGCATAAATTAGGGCATGGTCACATTGAGTAACAGCTAGCCGGGAGCTGCCTAGCCAAGCCAATCCTGCTAGCTGGCTAATTCACCGAACTTGACCCTCTGGCTGTCTTAATCCTTCGTCGATATTTTTACAAGGCAATATTGGAAAAATAATATGACTTGTTCTGTGATAAACTGTACCAACAGATCGTCCAAGAATGCATTAAAATGAATAAAGTCAGTGGCGCCACTGTTGGGTGATGGACACTCACATCTTCATGTCTTGTTGAGCAGAGACCTTTGACTTGAGGATGTCTGATCTTTCTTTTTTTTTTTCAACTTATGATGGCCCACTGCCTCCTCCATTTGATCTGCTCTCTCTCTCTTTTTACCTTTTCTTTGTCCTCGTCCCCTTTGCACCATCTGGTAACATTTTTCAGACTATCTGTTCCACGCTACTTAGGTTTTATGACACCTCTTACCTTGGTTTACTCAGTTTCTCAAAAGAGTAAATGCACAGCATCACTTCTTTCCTTTGACAGAATTTGCAGTCTCTGTCTCTTATCATAAAGACAACTAGGATGTCTGCTAAGTCCCTCTGTTTGACAGACTTACATAATAACAATAGAGAACATGCTAGGTTTTGTATATACTCCCTTTTTACCAACCTGTGCACGTTATCAAGCAGCTGCAGTGTGAGTAAATAGCACTTAATTGCCTGTTATTTTTTTATAAATATGATAATTAAAATGACATAAATCCACTATGATGCAAATCAGCACTGATTTGTTCCTGACCATCAATAAAAATGTCAACCTTAAGAAATTTCAAGTTTACCAAACAACAAAATAATGACAACAATCGTGGAAGTTGCTATATGTTAACATAACTAGTGTGCAATAAAGGGCAGTAGTGTCCTCTAAAAATTTTCAATAACTGTCTTGCAGTCACATTTTTATTTCTGAGAATCCTGCACAGACAATGTCTAGGAGCACAGGATATACAGTATAGCGATGATGTCCATAATTTACATTGAACTGTGAGGTTGAGTTTAACATGATTATGAAATAAATAGGGCTGGGACTTTATCGCGTTAATTCCGATTAATTAATTACATAAAAAATAATGCCACAAAACCCCCCCACACATTTTATTGCAATTTATTTTTGCACTCTCAGACAGGGCGGAACGTTTCTCATTGCACGAGTTCCCAGTATACCTGTAATACTGACACACAGGACACAACAAAAAAAACAGGACAAAAAAAACAATGGAAACTGAAACTGATGAGAAGTCGTTGCTGGGTTTGTTGGGCGGAAAATTTAGTTTTAAACAACTACTCGGTGGAAACCTTGATAAAAGCACAGTTCTGTGCAAATTGTGCAAGAAAGAATTCGCCGAAGAATATCACCGGAGCTCTTCCAGCCTCCGCTACTACCTCAATGCCAAACATGTTGCAGCTAGCACAGGCAACATTCTTAGCTCAAGCAGGCACTGTCGCCAATCCACTCTCGACAAGATGACAGGATTCAGAGCCAAAATTAGTAAGTCCACGACTAACAAATGAACAAACTCACTGGCGAAATGGATTGCAGTGGACTGTCGGACACTCTCGGTGGTAGAAGATCAGGGGCTCGAAGGCGTCCTCTGTCCCATCTTATAAACTGCCATGCAGAAAGACAATTTCATATAGGAGGAGAAGTATTGTGATGCCAGGGCACTGGGTTGGTTGTTACTGTTAAGTCACACTAAGGTGTTGATCAGACTGTCATGGCCTATGTTACAAAGTTTTTTTGCTCAGGACAATGGCAGAATAGGAGGGGCTGTCATCAGCTGATGGATCAATTTTGTTTCTTTGTTTTTTTTTCTAAACCATTTATGGTAGAAAGGGCACTTTATGTTTAACTATTGGTCTGTTTATTTTATGCCAAGGATATTATTCAAACTATTTTGCAATGTTCAGTTTCCACTTTTCTGGAATGTACTTTAAAGTGCTGGTTTTTTTTTTTATTTTAATAAACAAAAACAAATGTGTTTAAGAGATAGAAAGTTTACAAAAAGTCCTGAAAAAGCTTGAATATAGCTAACTTGAATTTAAGTTTGGGCCTTGTGGACAATGCAATCATATTCCTATTACTCATATTGCACTTTATGTTAACAATCAGTTAAGAAAATAAACACGATTTTGTTGTCTAAGCTCATTTATGTGTCGATTCATTGATTCAGTTTTTGAATTGAAAAATGTTGGTTCTCATGTCAAATATTGCTATGCGATTGAGATATTGAGATAAATTAATTACAAAGCCTCTAATTAATTAGATTATTTTTTTAATCAAGTCCCACCACTAGTTGCTTTGTTATTAAATGATGCTCCATTTTTTTTACTGATAAGCCTCATGGACCAAACTTAAGGTTTTGAGGGGTTTATTTAATAAAACTGTTAATGTTAGCATCAGATATATTTTCTTGTAAAATGAGCCCTTTAAAACTCATTATTTATGTTGACAACTGGGTTCAAATGTTGGCATTTGAGAACAAAGACAGAGAAAAAAAGAAGAATGTTTTAGGGAGACATATTATGATGCAAAGCAGTATGTGCAACATTAAGATCTGAAATGTCAAGGCTGTCATAATGTCATGCTGCACAATCATATCTCTCAGCCAAATGCCACACTGGAACCTTGCTTACAGAATCAACAGCAGAATAGGCTATTGGCTTCCTCATGAGCTATCAGGGAGTATGAGCTGTGTTAGAACAAAACAAATGTGAATAAATGACTGTGGACATATAAGACCAACATTTGTGTGTACTGTGTATTGTAAGTTTATTCCAAGAACATTGTCTAGAAGCATAAAATTGTAAAATGTGATGGATGGGTTGTGGGGGCGGGGCGGTTATCTGTCTCCTTTTAATGCAAACTTAGTAAAACAATAATAGATAAAAGAGGAGTTTCAGTATAAAGCTGTAACTCAGGGGTGTCCAAACTTTTTGCAAAGAGGGCCAGATTTGGTGAGGTGAAAATGTGTGGGGGCCGACCATTCAGCCTG